>JAJLVX010000452.1:0-56095 GCA_030564525.1 Liangdongia berthetii | reverse complement strand
CGTAGCTCTATGAAATGAGATGAGATGAAGAAAGACAAAACTATGATACAAAAAGACAAATTCTATGAATAATAAAAACACCGTTCACTGACATTCCCACTCTGCAAAGACACATAGACTGCTACCGTTATCAATGGAAACTAGACCCCTCCAAACACCAGTTTCTCTGCACTTAATTGGTAGCTCCCATAAACCGAATGGGGTGCTTTGGTCTTTCTTGACAAATTTGGTTAATGCCCCTGATGGTGACTGTAATGCAATCTTAACTTTAGAGGATGGAATAGCATTTAGACCTGTTGATGGATGTTGTAAAATGTGAAAAACGTATTCACCACCTGTACTCAGATTCTTGTTCTGTGGTTGTTTGATATAGAGATCATGGTTTTGACAGGCTACTGTTGGATATCTTTTAACAAAGTCTAACACTCTATAATTACCTTCATGCGTGATTGGAATAACCATGGATAATGGATGAACATTTTGAATTGATTGTTGAGTGCCCTTTAAACCAGAGTAAATATTGATGAAACCATTATTAGCACCTTCTGGTAACAAACCTTTGATTTTACAATATCTCTCATTATGTTTCCAGTAGACTTGTGATAAAGTTGGGGTCAATGATGTTTTTGTTTTGATCACAGCATTTATCTCAATATCCTTTGGAATCTTCAAATCAACTTCAAACACTTCAAAATCCTTCAACCTAGTCAAAGCATTGTTAAACTTGTGTAATTTTAACCCATTCTTGAAAAAACTTGGGAAACATGGTGGCAAGGCCAATGCAACCATTTGATCAATTGGCGGAACAATATGTTGATCTTCAAAACGATCTGGAATATGTGTGTAAATCAATGTCAATGGTTCAGCCAAGAAGTAGAAATTTTCATTCAAACCATCGGGATGTGTTGCAATATATTCATGAATTGGATTTGACAAATTACCCAAGGCACAATCAATGAATCTCCATTCACCATTGATTAAAACAGAGTTCCAATAATGTTTGACAATGGATTGTGGAGTTTTCAAAGAACCAATAACCAAATCAGCACTTAAACCTAAAGTTTCGGCAAGTAATGAAAATAACAACGCAATACCATAAGTATCAGCCTTCTTTTCTTTAAACACTCTACCAATGTTTGGAATATGTTCTTCATCAGAATAATCATCCACAATTTGAAAATGCTCTGTTAAAATAACATACAAAGCTCTAAAATATTCCAATTTAGAAGAATATTTCATACCCAATTCATTAGCAATGCAGGACTCTGGAGAAATTGCCTTTGAAAAATCCTTCATACCTTTAACAAAATTATCAACATGTTTCAAATTAATAGCATGCAAATCAGTCTTGTGCTCGGTTTGTAAACATTCATTGTTGTTGATAACAGAGATTTGCTTATGTGGTTCAAAAATCAAATAACCTTCATTTTCTCTAACTCTTTTTTCTCTAAGTTGACGTTCTTTAGTGCTCAAAGAGTTTGCTCTGTTCAAATCAACTTTGAGTTCAATCCAGGAGTTCATTTCCTGATCCTTACAGTTGAGGTCTTGCAAACCTTTAGCAAGATCTTGAACATTTGGCAATGGTGGAGGAATATCTCTTATTGGTGCCTGGAAAAACTTTTTGAAAATGCCAGGACCAGAAGCCTTTAATTTCATCTTCTTTTCTTCAACCAATAAATGATTACCAGAGCCACTTGATTGCAACTTCATGTTGGACTGGTTATCAATTTCGTGTTGATATTTATGTCTAGCAAAACTCCCTGCACTGGTTGCACTAAAATCACTCATGGCCAATGAGCTATCAGTTGAGGTTTGTGAGTTTGTAAAATAAGAACCATTTGAATAACTGAAAACATTTGAGCCTTGAGAATGATGACCAGCAGAAGAATCAGATTGATTCAAAGTTTCTGGATCATATGGAGCAATGAAATCGACTGATTGTTGAGATTCTCTCAGATTGTTATGAGTGGCTTGTCTTAACAATGGATTTCTTCTTTGTTGATGTTGTGGTGGAAGAACAAGATTTGTAGGTCCATTTCTGCTATTACCATATGAGCTTTCTGGTACATAACTTTCCTTATATGTTCTCAAGTTGTTACTTGACTGAGATTTCAAAGGAATAGCATGACTTGGAGGTGGTGGAGCTGGTTTGGAGGTTATTGGGCTGTAATGAGCAGTAGTTGGTGAAGGGACCAAAATTTCTCTAGAGCCATAAGGCTGTTGCATATTTGCAGGAACCGAATATGAATGAGGCAATTGTTGCAACTGTTGATGTGCTGGAAGATGCTGAAACAAGTTTTCTTGTGATTGATACATCTGTTGTCTATGCTGTAATTGTAACTTTTGCGATTGTTGCATTTGTTGTAATTGTTGTTGCGATGTATTCAATCTAGGTAGATCCTTGTAACCATATTTAGATGCAGCTGGAGACCTAGATTCTCCCATTCTTTTTTGTTGCTGTTGCTGTTGATGTTGCGGATGAGTGTAGTATTTATCAGATGATTGGAAACTAAATTGCAATGCCTCATCATCTTCGACAGGATAATCATGAACTTGAATAGGCTCCATTGGACTTTGAACAGATGTGTATGAAGATCTTTTACCATATGGAGAATCAATTGTAGACTGTTTATCAAAGTTTATACTCTTTGTAGGGGAGTAACCCATTTGTGATTGTTGTTGTTGTTGTTGTTGTTGTTGTTGTTGTTGTTGTTGTTGTGCTTGTTTGATTGGAGTATTGTTACTAGAGCTTGGGATGGAGTTGGGAGATGCCTTTGCAGCAGGAGATGCAGACTTGACCAATTCAACGTAGTTTGAAGGAAACACACCAGTCATGTTGTTTCTCTTCAATTTTCCATGCCACCAGTTACCGTCCCCAAGACTATCAACCTCAATGATGTCCCCTTCAATGAACCCAAGATCATCGCCTTCTACACCACTCCAAGAGTAAATAGCTTTGACCCTAAATGGTGGACGCGGTGTCATAATAGATAATGAAAAGAGTGTAGAGTGTAAAGAGTGTAAAGAAGGTAGCGAATGAGTAGAAGATGGTGATGAAAGCTTATCTTAGCAACAGCTAGTAGGGCAATTGTAATTGAACTCGAACTTGTCTTGAGTCTGTTAACAAAGTATTTTTAGACACTACTGCTGTTGTTTCCATATTTATTTTGCTGAAGAGATCTTGAAAAGTCAAATTTCCTGCATATATGAAATGGCCGAAAGAGGAAATCAATAAACAAAAAACTTCAAACAACAATAAAAGTGTGATAACAAGGGAATATAATGAGAATTGAAGCTGATATCGTTAAAATAACAAGTCTGTAGATTCAAAATATGTAATTTTAATTTTTAAATTGTCTTGTCTAAGTACGTTTATTCCAGCTTTAAGAAACGATCTCCTATGAAACGGCATAGCCAAGGTTTTCAAGTTCGATTCTTCCATGCGGCATCATTAAAGAATAAAAATTACAAAATATCTTGAAAATAATTAATCAACTAGTCTTTGAAACCAAAAAAAAAGAACGCCTTAATAATAATTATACATTAGACCCAATAGAGGTCTTAGCCTCTTCCCATAATTCCAGATTCTTTTTCGACCAATCCAATACCTGTGTCGTATAAGCCAATATTATATTCTTCAAGTCCCCTTCTTTAGTGATTTGGAATTGTTCCAATTCAGCTCTGATTGCATTTGTAGCCTTGAGCAAATCGTCATTAGCAGCTGCATTTGTTTGCTTCAATTGGTTCAAATCATCTTTAGTCTTTGCCAAGTTGTTTTTGCGTGTAACTTCAGGATCACTTTCAATGGCATCCTTAATGACATTACCAAGTTTGGAAATACCTGGAATCTTAAACATTGAAGTCTTTTTTGGTGCCAGTGGTTTTAAATCACCCAACTGAGATTCATGTGAAGTGTTTTGTTCAATTTCTGCAGCAGCAGCAAGCGCTGCATCTTCAGCAGCCTTCTTTCTATCAAAGTTGATTTGTCCAGATTTGGAAATTTCCTTTTGTATAGCATCATCAATTCTTTGTGATTCCAATTCAGATTTTTCTAAAAGTTTCAATTGATTAGTTTTATGTCTCAACATTCTAGCTGTGATGTCTGATTGTAAGTATTTTTGTTGTCTAAATTTTAAGACATCTCTTACAACGGTTGCATATTGGACAGATTCACCCAATGGTTCTGAGAAATCATGGTTTAGATTGGAAACTAAAGCTTCGGTAGAAAGATAGCACCCATCATAAACTTGTCCAATCTTCTCCAAAGTAAATGCCAAATCACCATTCTCTTGTAAAGAAAATGCATTGAAATCAGCACCAGCTTCAGACATCTCAGCAGAGTATTCAGTTATATGTCTCATGATCTTCTTGTTGGATTTTTCAACACCACTAGAGATAACATGATCATAATCTCTAGCACTTTGTTCAACTTGACGGAATTTCTTTTCATCTTCAGAGTTATTACTAAGACCATTATACACAGAATTAGAAGGAATTGGCAAATAAGAATGTGCTGCACTTGAATTAGCAGGATCTAAAGGATCAGCTTGCAATGGATTCTTAGGAATTTCAGATAATGGAGGAGAGGTCAAGACATCAGGCCAATTAGAATTTGGATCCAAAAAG
The DNA here is from genome assembly GCA_030564525.1 of Liangdongia berthetii. Taxonomy (NCBI): domain Eukaryota; kingdom Fungi; phylum Ascomycota; class Saccharomycetes; order Phaffomycetales; family Wickerhamomycetaceae; genus Liangdongia; species Liangdongia berthetii. The sequence goes on along the minus strand of JAJLVX010000452.1, from coordinate 51,469 downwards.
CTATTAAAGACATCAGAAGAAGCAACTTCTGAGATTTTTGCACATCTATTCAAAAACACACCCAGCATACGACGTCTATGTTCAATTATAGCATGATCTTCTTTGGCCTTTGTAGGAGCAGCTGCGTATTTAGTAATCTTGTGCTTTTCAGGAATTGGTGGAATAATCTTTGTTGGGAATAGTCTAACTAATGCGTTTCTTAAACTCTCAAACTCACTATAACGTCTTCTAACAATGACACTGCCGTTTGATTTGATCGTGTAAACAATGTAGCCTCTGCTTTGTCCCTCACGACTTTTACCAGCATCTATAATCTCAATATCATCAAAACTTGGAGCTGAAGGAGTAACAGGAGTATACAGTTCGGGATTATAAACTGTTGTTGTTATCAGAGCAGGTTGTTGGTCTTTGCTATCATTTTTTGAGTCTTCAGATGCCTTTATTTCGTCATCTGAAATCAACTTCTGGTCAACTAGCTTTGCATCTTGTTGTTCTTCCTTATGCTCATCTTCATTCTGTTGATCATCTTCTGTAGCTGTAGTTGGTTGAACAGCCTCTTCCTCCTCATCATCAATTGGCAAGTCAGTGAACTCGTCATGAACAGACATTGTGTAATATTGATACTTGTGTTTTCTCTGGTGTGGGTTGATATGATCTTTCAACTGGCTTCTTCACACTCAAAGTGGTTGTTTAATTCTCTGATAGCTGTCTCTGTTGTTCAATTAACGTGAGAGCACTTTTCAAATATTTCTCCTTTTCCGATAAAAAAATTAAAAAATTAAAAAGTCATCCATGGAGAATCGAACCCCTGAATTTGTTAATGTTTTTTTCGCAGTTCCATAAAATTTTTTTCAAGCGATGAGGTTGGTATATTTCATTTAATACTACTTTGAGGTGAACCAATAAAGTTATACACCTATATCTTTACTATGGAGGCTCATTTGGTATATAAGTTGCTCAGTGAAGACCAAAAGAACCAACTTGGTTCTAATCTCTCACAAAACTTACAAGATCCTGCATCTGTTACTGCATTAGCTCAACTATACAATGAATTTAATGACAAAGTTCAAAATGACGTCAACGACAAAATTGTTGAGTTTTATAAAGAAAAGATGGTCAATGATCCAGAATTACTTACTGGTGATTATCTGTTGGCTTTGAAAGAAGCTAATGTTGCCACTATTGAGTTGTTATCTTGGTGTTTTGAGTTGTTAATTTCCAATATCAACTCAAGAGAAAACTTTCTATTCAACAATTCTGCCATAACAAAATTGTTCCACGAACAAGCCAAGTTGATTAACCATGAATTAAGTTTAGAAGAGTTCAATTTCCTAAATGTCTTACAATTCTTGGAAAGCTTTTATTCTTTAGAGATAAAGAATGTTGAAACCACAAAACTAGACATTATCTTGTGTTTACTTCTGTCCTCAACAGATGATGAAATCTCTACAAAAGCTTCCAAGATTCTAAGATGGACTGATTTGACCTCTGAGACTCTAGAACCTTTTATTTGGGAATTGATACCCATAATGATGGAATCATCTACAACAACTCACATCACTAATGCATACATCTTATGGTTAAGATACTTGATCAGATTATCCAAAACCAAAAAACAATCAAACTTACTACCAAAGATTGTTATTGAAGATGTATATTGGAAAAATATACAAGATGGATTGATTAGTATTTCACATGAACAAAGAAAATACTCAACCTCCATTTTGAAACTTTCCATCATGCAATTGAATTACCCAATTTCCAATAACTATATCACGTTTAAACCAGAACAAAAAGCACAAGTCACACAAAGTTGGAAGAAATTTTCCACATTGTTTGAAATCATTGGTATTGATACTGCTTTGAACCAAGCAGAAGCTGCTAAACCAGACATTTTGGAGTTTTTGTCCCCAAAGTCTCCTATTCCAGCAAGCTGGGGTTTGGCTCTTTTGTCAACAGCATTCAATGCTTCTATGGAATCAGTTAGAAAATTTGGATTGTCATTAATGTTTTCTGTACCATTGAATGATTTGAAGGTATTCGCCCATGAATTTTTGACCTCAGTGTTTTTGAAATACGCAGTTGATGCTCCATTGTTTGTTGTTAAAGATGATGAATGTGAATATGGTGAAATCTTATTGAAATTTATTGCTGATTTATTGAAATCTGTTGATGATGATTACGAATTGGCACAACAAACCGCTGTTCAATTGTTGAAATTTGCAGTGGAAAACTCTTCAACTTATGGTCCAGCAAGATTTTATTTTACTCTTGGGCTATTGAATGGTTCTAATGCATCTGCTCACAAATTATTTTCATCATCAGAGTTGGATTTAATTTACAAATTATTTGAATCTTCTGCTGAAGATCCAGTATTTGAAAACTCCTTACAAAGCATTCATCTCCAATTATTACAAAACTGTGATATCAAGACCATCGAATACCTACAAGCTCTATCGATCTTTGTTAAGTATAATGACTACCAGCTACTTAAATTGAATTTTAAAAACTTCAAAGACCACATTGCCAAAGCTGAAGATTTCCATAACATTATTTCAATGATTTCAAAAAGTGATGTTTCACTACAGGTTCTCTATGCTTCATTGTCTGACAAAGTTGAAGTTACAAATGAATTATTGGAAGAATTAGCATTCAGTGGTATTCCAAGCCCATTATTCGAAGAGGCTGAAGTTTTAAAGAAATATGATAATCTTTTAAAAGGCATGATTGATGATGATATTACCTACACTGAAAAATCCAAATACATTGTTTCCAAGGCAAACACAAAGAACATAGATTTTAACACAGCTTTGAGATCATTAATTTCTGAATTCAATTTATACAAGTTGGAAGTATTCACAACCATCTATGAAATTTCTGGCGAGTTAGCTTTTGATGATATAATTTCACTTTACAAAACTGTGAAAGCAGCCAATGAGGATTACAAAACTACAGACTCTATCTTGTTTTCATTCTTTGAAATTGTTGCAACTTTTTTGAAGAGATCTGATCCGAAACCAAAAGAAACAGCCGAATTGTTAGAAATTCTGTCAAATGAGTCCACTGCAGGTTCATACCAAGGAATCATTGGTGTTTGCGATGTCTTGACACAGTTATTCAGCTCCACAGCTGATTTATCAAAGTATGTTGAGATTTTGAACAATATTTGGGAACACATCTCTTCTGAAAGACTAATCTTAAATCAAAAAGACATGCATACCAAGTTAATTCAAACTATATTTTCAGTTGAATTACTAAAGTTTTCAAAAAATGATTGTACTACACAAAAAACTTTGAAATCTATTGGGTTACAAATTGTTGAGTTTGCATTTACCAAAAGATCATTCTTACCAGCATTGACTTCTCAGTTTGTTGCGTACAAACAAGCTTATCCAGAAGACTTTGAATCAACCACTTGGTTAATTGAACTGATTTTGAAGAGTTATTGCCAGCCACAAGATGAGAGTAACCTGTTTAAGTTGAAGGATGTTCTTTCGAAGTTTGGAGAACAGTTAATTGATCAAGATATGTACCAAGTTGCTTATGGTGCTGAAGAAATTTCATCAAAGGTCAACATTGCTCTTGTTTTATCAACCTGTTCAACAGAATTTGCTGATGAATTCTTCAATAAGGTTATCTTTGATAAAAGCTTATACATTTTGTCTCCAAAGAAGAAGACAGATGGCGAAGAGGAACGCAAAAGAGTTGGTGCTTTTGAAACATTGTTGCTAATCACCAAGAAGGCTTCAAATTTGAGTGAAATTGTTTCCAAAGCTATCCTTCCAGCCTTGGCTACCGAATCAAGTCCTTTGATTAGAACTTACATGGAATGGATCATTGCCATTGATATGATAAAAAGTAAGGCCAACAGACCTCAGTTACTGGAACACTTCAAGGATCAGTCAAAACCAACTCTTGTTGTTTCTGTGGAAAGAATTGCATACTTGATTTCTCAACAACTATCTTCATCTGATGATTTCTACAACCTGTTCATTGAAAACTTGATCTGTAACTGTTCATCCAATAAACCATTAATTAGACATTTTTCAAATTCTTTGATCTTGTCAGTTTATCCAATGCTACAGTCCAAACAGATTACATTGCCTTCTGATGGTATTTTGCAACTGTTGTACAAAGAAGCCAAGAAATCCGAAGTCACTGGTCAATACAGAAGTGGTGATGCCTTGATTTGGGATGCTGAAAAGGATTATACTTTGACAGGTATTTGTGGTGGTGTGTTACTAAAGACTCAACCAAGAAAGATTATTGCCATTAACGAAGCTCAATTTGCAAAGTTTGCACCACCTTCATTCAAATTTACAGTTGAAGTTGGTACACAAGATAAGCCAAACTGGGGCAAGAATGAACAAGAAAAGACAATGACATCAGTTGTCGCCAACTCCCCACTACAAACAAAGAGTGGTGCTTGGGAAACAGTTTTGAACATTGACGAACAAACCAAAGCTGTGAAAAGAAGCGAGTTGATCGTTATTAGTTCATTGGTTGACAAACCACCAAATTTGGGTGGTATTTGCAGATTGTGTGATGTTTTGGGTGCTGGGTTAATGACAGTTGATGATTTAAGAGTGAAGAAACACCCACAATTCAAAAACGTTGCTGTTACTGCAGATCATTGGATGCCAATCAGCGAAGTTAAGATTGATGATATTATTCCATTCATGAGAGAAAAGAAGAAGGAAGGATATACATTGATTGGGTTGGAACAAACCGACAAGAGCATTGTTTTGGGAAAAGACACTGACTTTCCTTCCAAGTCTGTTATTTTGCTGGGTAAAGAAGCCGAAGGTATCCCAGGTGAACTTTTAGCAGAATTGGATTACTGTATTGAAATTAGACAAATGGGTGTTATTCGTTCGATGAATATTCAAACAGCAGCAGCAGTTATTGTACATGCTTACTCATCCGCACAAGTATCCAAACAGAGTTAGATAGATCATAGAATTGTATGTACTTATCGAATGTAAATAGCCGAAGGTAAAATCAAATTCCATGTCCATGTAGAAATATGCAGAATATGTATACAGATACATATTGATACATGTTAGTATTATCAGCAGAGTTCATCAACAACCATACCCAGAAAAGTGTGAAGTTTGGGGAAAAGCATTGTGATTAACCAAAACATATTAGATGAGTTGGTAACATAATTATTGAACAAATACACTCAAACAGCTACAAGTTCAACATGGATTCACGGTGTGTTGCATTTATCCAACAACGCACCATCATACATCAGCCTACATCAACGCACATATCAAAATTGATGGTTTTCTCGCAGGCCAAATCCGATGATCTTCTGATAAGGTTGACTCCTTTGTTAAATGTTTACCAAACACAAATCAAACATTACTCCAGGATTCAGGAATCAGGATCATAACATTGTTCTCGTTATAAGATCAAGTGATCCCATCAATTTTGAGGTTGCTTCCCCCTTTTGAGAAAAGAAGAGCCGCAATACATTAATTAACATGCCTTCAATCACTACCGAATACCCTCCTTTGGGTCCTCGATTACTATCACTTGTGGCTGCTATCTTTGTTGCCTTGGCCTCAGGGACCCCATATGTTTATTCAGTGTTTGTTCCGCAGCTTGTGAAAAACTCTAAGCTTCAAGTGAGCGTCGCATCAAAACTTTCATTGTTCTTAACTCTTGGTTCTGGCTGTGGTGGGTTCCCAGCTGGGTTAATCATTGATAATGTTGGTCCAGGTTGTGCTGATTTCCTTGGATCAATATTCACCTTCATTGCATTTAAACTATTACATTATGTATACGAAACCCAATCAACAAACACAAACTTGATGATGCTTGCAATGGCCTGTATTGGGTTTGGTTCAATCTTAAGTTTCTACTCTACAGTTAAGGTTGCCACAGCCAACTTCCCACATCACAGAGGTAGCGCTGGTGCGTTCCCCGTTGCTGCTTATGCTTTGGCCTCATTAGTGTATTCATCTATTGCACTAAACTTTTATGATAACGATACAGCTGGTCTGTTGAAGTTTTTCTATAGATTTTGCCCAATTGTGTGCTTGGTGGGTTCATTTTATCTAAAAATCATTAACAAACCAAAGAGGGATGTTGAACAGGCCATCATCAGCACACCACCAACTAATGCAGTTGACTTTGATACCCCATCAGGCGTCTCAGCACCAACCGAAGATGTTCCAAAAAGAAGTTTACCATCCACAACTTCACTAATGAAAGCATTCCATGAAAGAAGAAGAAGTCTTCGTGGGTCGTTCAGTTTCTGGGGTGTTGGGAATAGAACACCAAGAGCTTCAATTACAGAAGAAGAACGACCATTGGTCCGTGCTGATAGTACAGTGTTCTATTCTGCTGTTGAAGACACACCGATTTTTGTGAGTAACAAACATCCAGTGTGGGATCATTACATTGTACAATTGATCTTTCAAAGACTATTTTTGAAATACTACTTCATATTGGCTTCACTACAGGGGATTGGTCAGATGTATGTTTACAGTGTTGGGTTTATTGTTGTTGCACAAGTGAATTCCACACCAGGAAACCATTTAACAGTCAGTGAAGCCCAAGCCATTGAAGTTTCAACATTTGCATTGGCAAGTTTCTTGGGTAGATTATCATCAGGTCCAATATCGGATGTACTAAGACGTGAGTTCAAATTGCAAAGAGTCTGGTGCATCTTCTTTGCTACAGTTTTAATGGGTATTGGCCAATACCTAACATCAATCTTTGATTCGGTGGAAAGATTGACAATATGTTCCGCAATAATTGGTTATGCATTTGGGTTTGTCTTTGGTACGTTCCCAGCCGTCGTTGCTGATAATTTTGGTACTGATGCCTTTAGTACTATCTGGGGGTTAATGACAACTGGTAGTATTATTAGTGTTGGGTTATTGACCAAGATCTTTGGTAGTGTGATTGATAAGCAAAGTGATGAAAATGGTGTTTGTCATAAAGGTGTCGAGTGCTATAGTTTTGCTTTTATCATCACCAAATGGTTCAGTCTTTTTGTTGGGTTGACCATCTTGATCACGATTTATGTCAATTTCAGAAAGGGTATTAAATAATGATATCTACCACACACATGCCATGAGAAGTACACATGATATAATAATATTGCATTAGCCGATTCAGTGATATCAAAGATTCTAATTATTTTTTATTTATCTTATAGAGTAGTAATCAACAGCTACATTAATGATTTTATTTTTAATTGGATAACTCGTAATTTGTTAAAAAATTCATTAAATAAAAGGCAACCAATGTTGTGCCTCTCTCTATTTTCATGAGATTCTGTTTTTTAGTTTTTGGATTTTAGTTAGAGGATTGTTTGTATGTGTTCATGCAATATCAGCAGAGGCTTCCAAAGTAGCTTCTGGAGAAGCAACTAGAGCTTCAACTCTTGAGCTAGCCAAACCATCGTAGTACTCCTTCAATGTATCAAAGTACTTCCCACAGTCGTAATCCCAGTTAGGCATCAACTTGGAAGCTTCACATTGTGCCTTAGTCCATGGCAAACCGTAAACCAATGAAGAGTATTGGAAAAAGAATAAGACAGCAACAGCAACAAAAGCACCAACAACAACATAACCAACAGCAGCTTTCTTGGCAAATACGTAGCTAATAATGACATCAAAGTACATAGCTAGGGCCAAGACACCAAAATAGTAAGCTGGCAAGTAGTGGTGGATAAACAATTGACGACCCATCAAGAAGGATGGAACAAAGTGAATGGCCCAACCCAAGATGTAATGCAAAGCTTGAATGTTGAAGTTGAAGACGTGCTTATCAGTAGCGATAGAGGCACCTCTTTGCCATCTCAAAAGTTGGACAACAGCGTAAAAGGCAAACAACACAATGACAGCAGAAACAGTCCACCACACTGGAGCGTTACCCAACAAGTAGATTTGACGATGTGGTTCACCCCAGTAGTTAATACCACGGGACAACACAGGCCATGAACTTGGGTAAGATTGGTAGATGTGAGGAGCGTTCAAGTTGGAGTTGATGTGCCACATTCTTTTATGCAATTCAACAACCTTTTCCAAGAAAGATGGAACGTCATAGTTGATTCTTGGAGCATCAGCTGGTAAAAATGGGTTTTCATTACCTTCAATGTACCACAAACTTCTTTCAATAATACCTTGGGTAGCACAAGTAACTTCTTGTTGTTCAAACCCCCATTTTGGCAACTTGACTTCATGAGAGAACAAGTAACAACCAGTCATAGCATGACGCAATCTAATGACACTACGCAATGCAGTCAAGTTTTGTTGAGCATCAACGTCCTTGGTGTAATCCTTTTGGATTTCAACAACAAAATCATCATTGGCATCACCCTCAAAACCTTCGTAACCGTAAGCAGTAACTTCCTTTTGCCAGTCGTTATCAGTAACTGGGGCCTTTTCATCATGAGAATGCAAACGACGATGAGTCAAAACATGTTTCAATCTAATCTTGGTACCATCAGTGATCTGTTCAAAAGAGGTTGGGGCTTCAGTAGCATTGTACAATTCAATCTTCCAGTTGTTGTTGTAATCCAAGTGTGGGTATAGGGTGATCTGTTGTTGTTTAGAACCAGTTTCGTACATGAAGTCATGAGAATGCAAGTAACCACCTTGAGTATCAATGTGACGAATGGTAACTTCAGAGCCAACACCGACATTAGCCAAAATGTTTCTTGGAATATTATTACCTTCCAAAGTAGCTCTAAAGGCAGATGTCATGAATGGAGCACCATCACCTTCCTTGTACAAAACTTTGAAATGAACAGCAAAGAAGGACAAGTATAGAGCAAGTGTGACACCCAGTAGGATGAAACCTCTGGCAAAGATGTGCTTAACAACCTTTGGAGCAGAGACACTCAAATCACCAATCAAGAACCACAAATCCCAGACGTTTAGCAAACCAATCCAAGCAATGGTGAACAAACCAACCCACTTGGAGGAGACGGCTAGACCTAGAGCAATACCAGTTGAAAACAAATATTTGTACCATTTCCAAGAGAATGGGACCTCATTTTGGAATCTCTTGAAAGCGTAACCAGCAGCAGCAATGAAAAAAATCAGTGGGGAATCCAACAAGATGTGTCTTGAAATTGTGACGAAAGAGTTTTCAACGGTAAAGACCAAACCAGCTAATAGTGCAACCAAAGGTCTAACACCAGAAGCTCTCAAGGTCAAGTATAATAAAACAACGGTCAACACACCCAATAAGGCTGGGAAAGCACGCATCAAAACGTATGGAACATCGCTTGGGTATATATCACTAATGTTTTCGAAATCAAAGTTACCCTTGAACCCACCAAGGGCACCAACACCAGCAAACAATAGCTTAGCCAATGGAGGATGGACATCCATGAAAAAAGTACCTAGAATGTACTTCTTTGCAAACCCACCGAAATGAACTTCATCAAAAACAACGGAATCTGGGTTAGCCAATTTTTGGACTCTAACAACCAATGCAACCAGAACCAAAACAGCAAGATATAGACGTTCTTTTTGAGTGGAGACGGTACGAATCTTAGCTTGGTCTGGAGTTGGAGTAGTGATCAAATATGGTCTTTGTGTACCTTGCTTGTACACTAGATCTGGCACTGGATCAGCTTCTTCTTGTGCAACAACCGGTTCATTGGCCTTCTTTTCAGCAGCAGCAGCAGCTTCTGGAGATTTACTCTTCTTCGCCATTTTTACTTCTCACTGAATTCTCAACGACAGACAAAAATAAAAAATCAATCAAACAATAAAGATCTGGATAGTCAGCAATCTATAGCAAATATAGAAATCACAATGCACCAGCAAATATATCGATGAGAGTTCAATCAAGAAAACTAGTTCGCTTTTGAGTTGAGTTTAGTGGGTTAATGTAAAACAAAAGCGACGCGATGTTTTTGAAATGAACACGTAAATTTTTGAAAAAAAATTACATCATTGCTGAGTAATCAATATAAACAGCACGCATAAAGATATGCACAAGGCAGTATGGGAATTATTCCATCATCCCGTTATATTTTGTATGGTGAGTGCTTTAGATGAGTATCGGATTAAGTGAATGATTATTTGGAAATTTCATATGTAAAAGTACATCAATACACTACAACAGAAATGTTTCCATTATAAAGATAGAATGACTTATGTAAAGACTTTGTCGATGTACTTTAATGCAGCTGTGACATATGACATATCACTTTCACTATTGTTTTTAATATACTATTGGCTAAAAATCAGATGAGAAATGTAAATGTAAATTTATTAAATACGATATATATATAATACAGTATACTGTTTGACTGAATAGTTGTGTGACGTCGTTTTTCATCAGTTTTGAGTTATTGAATTCTTCTTTGGGTTTACCTTACAATACAGGTAAAACTTCTCTCGACCAAAGGAATTTAATCATTAGTTAATTTGGACTTTTCCCTGTTACACAATAGACTATAGTATCAACAGTTACTTATTTGTTGTTTTGTTCTCTTATTACTATTGTAGTACTGAGAAGTTGTGCCATTTACTAATTTTACCTGAAACTCTGGTTTGGAAGAATGAGAATATAAGAGTAATTGAAAAAAATTGTCAATATTTAAAGAATGATATATGTCTTCTTAAATAACTATTCATTATTGTATCATTATCATCATCATTATTAAAATTCTTTTGGCACTTCTTGTGTTTGGTTGTTGGTTGTTGTAATTGTGCCCTCTTCAAGTCATCATTATGAAATATTTAAAAACAGTGGTTTCAATCTTTAGCTTTGCCTCTGTTGCACTGGCTTACAATGATAAGATTTATGACGATTTCGTCCACTATGCAAAGTATTGTGCATTATCATCCTGTATTACTCAAGATGCACTAGATTTGGGATTTTTTAGAAAAGGTGCCTGTGAATTAGACTTTTGTACTGAAGATGAGGAAAACGAAGATGCAGAAATTGTTGCCATAAGAACAGCACCATTTGATGAAAATGGTACAGGATTTGTCGTCTTAGATAAAGGAAATAAGAAAATTGTTGTATCATTCAGAGGGTCTACAAGTGCAACAGACTGGCTTAGTGACGGTTTGATGATCCCAGTTGATTACACTCCCATCTCTGAAGAAATGAGTCAAGTTGAAAAGTGTGAAGGTTGTAAAGTTCATTATGGGTTTTATAAAAACATGGAACAAATTACTGAAACATTGATTGACACTGTTGATGATTTGTTTAAAAAGCACCCAGACTATAAACTTGTTGTCACTGGTCATTCTTTAGGTGCTGCATTGGCGACACTGGTTGGTATCGAGTTTAGAGTCAAGGGCTACAAGCCATTGGTGTTGGTGTATGCCAGTCCAAAGCTGTTTAACGATCAGACGGTTGATTGGGTTAATAGAATTTTTAAATCAGATAAAGTTGCAGCTCAGATTTCTGACGGTAAACCATTGGATTGGGGGTTGATTAGAGTTACTCATGATGAAGATTATGTACCAATGATCCCACCTGGTTATAGTGTAGCTGGTGTTGAATTCTTTATCACGAAGAAGGATTTACCACATGAAAAGAAGGATGTTGTTTTTGAAGGTGTCCAAAATTCAGGTGCAAGTGGTAATCCAGCTTGGGATACAGTTTTGGAATTGGTGCATGCTGAAGAACACAGAACATACTTTTTAATTATCAACCGTTGCTCTGATTTTTAACATCATTGATATTCTTCTTTAATATTAGATATCTACATTCAAAGATTTGGTATCAGACAATGTACGATTGAATAATGTGTTCTCTGGTGCAGGTAAGTAATATATAATAGTATATTTACTTTCATAACTTCAAATACATTTCTGCCCATATGTGTTTAATATGTAATTAAAACTTCCATAACACTAAGACAAATATTTAACTTATTCCTCTATTTGTTTTCATCCTTTTCTTTTTAAATATTCAAATTCGTTTATAACAACCCAGTATCTTGTAAGATATTGGTTAAAATACTCTCTCTAACAACAACAAACACCAATTTGATGTTGTTTGTATCAGTAGCTTGTGTGATGTATGGGTATATTGGCAAACCTGATCTGTTAACCTTAGTAAATCTCCACAATATATATTTAGCAGCCTTGTTAGCATCAGACCCACCGCTATAATCTGGGAAATATTTTTCCAATGGGGAGTATGGTAATTTTTCAACAAACACATCAATCTTGTTCAAAAATAGAATGATCGAACACCTAGAAAACCATCTAGAGTTGACAACAGAGTCAAATAACGTCAAACTTTCCTCCATTCTGTTTTGTGTTTTTTCTTCCAATAGAACTTGATCATATTCAGACAATGCAACGCAAAAGATAATGGAAGCCACGTTATCAAAACAGTAAATCCACTTTTTACGTTCACTTCGTTGACCACCAACGTCGAAAATATGGATCTTTAGGCCATCCATTTCAAACTTCAAATCAAAAATACCAGATGTCTTCTTTCTTGTTCTTAAAACATCAGTGACACTTGGAATAAAATCATCTTGTGCAATTCTATCCAAGTTTTCAAAGAAATATCTTGCAGAGTCCATTAGGTAAAACTCTTGTCTGTGTTTCTTCAACAACACTTCAGTTGATGGATTGTTCCAAAGAGCTTTGATCTTTACCGCTAAATGCTTGTCAAATGATTGGCTTGGGTCCGTTGGAGCACTAGTTGCACAAATTAAATCAAAGTCAGTTTCATCAATATCGTCATCAGGTTCAAGCTTAATGTCAAATTGTCTATAGGCACCAATCAAATCTCTTGCAGAAAGAAGAATGTTACCAAATATGAATGGCTTGAAATCGTATAATTCTTGTTGTGTGAACCCACCAGAGTGCAGAATCTTTAACTGTTGTAAAATGGTGGATTTACCACTCTCACCAGAACCTAACAATAAGACTTTTGTGTATTGAGAGTCTTTAGTACTGTTATTACCAGTAGGACCTATAGCAGCTGCAGCTGCAAGAGATTCATGTTGTTGTGATGATGATTCGGAAGGAACAATGGATTGCTTGCGCTGCTGTAGCTGAGATTGTGATTGTTGGGAGTTTAGTTGCTGCTGATTATTTGGAGTGTGGGCATCATTCAACCCAGTTGTGGCACTCTTTTCAGTACTAGCACCAGTGGTTGTCCCCGTGGATTCTTGTGTTTGGTTCACAATTTTTGAGTCTCTGGAGGCGTTGATGCCCGAGGATGATGGTTCCTCCTCTTTAGACATGCAGTTACCCATTGTTGATCTATGATATGGTATGTGATTCTGTGATACTTTGTATTATAGAACTTTGGTGCTTGAATATTCTCTTTGTTTTATAGTATATATCACCACTTTAAAGCCAGATTAGACCAGGGAATGTGTTTATATATAACTTCTTGTAAATAATGATCAAGCGTTGATGATTCAAAATATAGCAAACGTAAGACGATCCTGTTGGGGATAATTGGAGTAGCAAGTATGAAGCTGTAGTGGTGACAAATATCACACAATTTTACTCAATATTCAAGTCACACGAAACACTGAGTTCACTTATGTTTTATCACACAACTGTTTTTCGGTCTCTACATATTTGATTCTCCTTTTGTTTTTTACTGGAATTTTTTTTAACTTTTTTGTCTTTTTCGCGTTTTTCCGATACACTGCCGATTCTTGCATCAGAGTGCATTTCAGCTATTGTTAACTCCGCTCAGGACTCAGGAGCATAATTCATACAAACACAGCTACATGGATCGTTAAAAATATACATCTATTTTATATAGGTTTTTCTATTATTAACAAAACATTACAATTATTTATGCACGGTGATTTAACTCCATAACACTGTTCTTAACATCTATCATGTTCTCATTTAAACAGGCTTACCACCGATAAATTCACTCCAACGACGGACTTCAGGTGGGATAACGATATCTTCCTTGTCTTGAACAAGCTTGGTGTTCAACTTCTCCTTCAAAGCATTAGCAAACAATTGAGAAGTCTTTGGTTCATTGAACAATGGAATACCAAAGTCGATGGCATTACGACGCATGACATAATCTTCATCCAACAAGGATTCAGCTCTAGCCTTGGCCAAGTTGAAAACACTCTTGACATTGTAATTTTGGAAAACTTCACGCAAGGCACGCTTGTCAGTCTTTGGGAATTCAATAACTTCAACTTGAGTGCCGTCTGGCAAGTACTTCTTCAAGTAGTCAGCAACTGGGGAGGAAGCAGTGTACAACTTGTAACCCAATGGTTGAATAGTCTTAGCAACATTACCCAAGTTATCGTTGGTCAAGTCACCACCAAACAAAATACCAGATGGTGGCAATGGCAAATGGAAGTTCATAGTGGATTGCATGGCGGTCCAGTAAGCTTCAGTAACATCCTTACCAAAGGAAGCAATTTCACCAGTAGAACTCATTTCAACACCCAAAAATGGATCAGCACCAGCTAGACGAGTAAAGGAGAATTGTGGAACCTTGGTAGCAACGTAATTACGCTTTTGGGCCATCAAGTCAACTGGCTTGACACCTTCACCCAAGATAGCGGAAACAGCTTTGTCGATAAAGTTGACACCCAAAACTTTAGAAACAAATGGGAAAGATCTTGAGGCTCTAATGTTACATTCAATAACCTTCAATTCTGGGTATTCTGGGTTGGTATCAACGTCATTCTTGATAATTTGCATGTTGAATGGACCAGTAATGTTCCAGGCTTTGGCAACCTTGTCAGCAATGTCCTTCAATCTGGCCATAACTTCTGGAGTCAAGTTTTGTGGTGGCAAAACCAAAGTAGCATCACCAGAGTGGATACCAGCGTTTTCAACATGTTCAGAGACAGCATGGACCAAAACCTTACCGTTTTCAGCAACAGCATCAATATCGATTTCTTGAGCACCTTCAATAAACTTGGAAATAACAACTGGGTGATCTGGAGAGACCTTGGCAGCGTTACCTAGCTTTTGTTCCAATTCATCTTCAGATCTGATAACAGACATGGCAGCACCAGACAAGACATAGGATGGACGAACCAAGACTGGGAAACCAACCTTATCGGCAAATTCTTTAGCAGCTTCAATAGAAGACAATTCCTTCCAAGCTGGTTGATCAATGTTAATAGAGTCCAAAATGGAAGAGAATTTATGACGATCTTCAGCCTTGTCGATATCTCTTGGATCAGTACCTAAAACCTTAGCACCGTTTTCTTGCAATGGCAAAGCAATGTTTTGTGGTAATTGACCACCAACAGAGACGACAACACCCTTAGAGTTTTCCAATTCGTAGATATCCATGACTCTTTCGAAACTCAATTCTTCAAAGTACAATCTGTCAACTTCATCAAAATCAGTTGAGACAGTTTCTGGGTTGTAGTTAATCATAATAGTCTTTTTACCAGTCTTTCTTAAAGCTCTGGCAGTGGCAACAGCACACCAATCAAATTCAACAGAGGAACCGATTCTGTAAACACCAGAACCCAAAACCAATGTACCATGTTCATCAAAGGAGACATCACTTTCAGTGGCGTTGTAAGTAGTGTACAAGTAGTTAGTGGAAGCTGGGAATTCAGCAGCCAAAGTATCAATTTTCTTGACGAATGGGATGATACCAAAGTTTTTTCTTCTAGCTCTAACTTCTAATTCAGTAGAACCAACAGCCAAAGCGATTTGCTTATCGGAGAAACCCAACTTCTTTGCTCTAGTAATGACATCTCTGTTCAAGCCAAACAAGGATCCAATACTTTCCAATTCCTTTTGAAGATTGACAATGTTTTGCAACTTGTACAAGAACCACTTGTCAATCTTGGTCAAATCGTGAACCTTTTCAACAGAGTAGTTTTCATGCAGCAAAGCTTGACCAACAGCCAACCAACGACGATCAGTTGGGTTAGCTAGAGCTTCATCCAAGTTTTCGAATTCACCACCTTGGAAACCGACAAAAGATGGGTCGATTTGACGGATGGCTTTTTGGAAACTTTCTTCAAAGTTACGACCAATAGCCATAACTTCACCAACAGATTTCATAGAAGAACCAATATCTCTCTTAACATGTTGGAATTTGGACAAATCCCATCTTGGGATCTTTGTAACCATGTAATCCAAAGATGGTTCAAAGTTGGCAGATGTTGTCTTAGTAACAGGGTTTGGTAGTTCTGGTAAAGTGTAACCCAAACCAATCTTAGCAGCGGTGTAAGCCAATGGGTAACCAGTAGCCTTAGATGCCAGAGCAGAGGATCTAGACAATCTAGCGTTGACTTCAATAACACGGTAGTCCAAACCATCTGGTTGCAAGGCATATTGAACGTTACATTCACCAACGACACCCAAGTGTCTGATGATCTTGATGGCAGCAGATCTCAACATGTGATATTCTTCATCAGACAATGTTTGAGATGGAGCAACGACAATAGAGTCACCAGTGTGGATACCCAATGGATCAAAGTTTTCCATATTACAGACAGTGATACAGTTACCAACACGATCTCTAACAACTTCGTATTCAACTTCTTTCCAGCCCTTCAAAGACTTTTCAACCAAGATTTGTGGTGCTAGGGACAATGATTGAGAAGCCAAGTTACGCAATTCTTGTTCATTATTAGCGAAACCGGAACCTAAACCACCTAGAGCATAAGCGGATCTGACAATGATTGGGTAACCAACTTCAGCAGCAGCCTTTAGAGCATCATCAACGTTGTCAACAGCAATGGATTCAGCAATTGGGATGTTGATTTCCTTTAGAGCAGAAGCAAACAATTCACGATCTTCAGAGGTTTCCAAAGTCTTGATTGGGGTACCTAGGACTTTGACGTTGTATCTTTCAAAGACACCCATTTTGTCCAATTGAACACCAACGTTCAATGCGGTTTGACCACCAAAGGTTAGCAAGATACCATCTGGCTTTTCTCTTTCAATGATGTAAGTGATGTATTCAGCAGTGACTGGCAAGTAATAAATTTCATCAGCCAAACTGTGAGAGGTTTGGTTAGTTGCGATATTTGGGTTAATCAGAATGGCTTGTTTACCAGATTCTTTTAAAGCCTTAATGGCTTGAGAACCAGAGTAATCAAATTCACCGGCTTGACCAATGGACAAACCACCAGAACCAATGACCAAAACTTTAGAGACATCAACTAGTTGATGTGCGTTTTCATCACTGAAACCAGACAAGATACCAGCACCAGCGTATGTAGAAGCTTGGTTAGCCTTACCATCCAAACTTGCAGCACCAGAGGCAGAAGTAGTGGCCAAAGAACGGGCTTGGAAAGCAGCTCTCTTGGAAGAAGAGTTCAATGCAACTCTTGAACCAGCAATGACAGTGGCCTTTGAGGATCTAGCAATAGCTCTCTTGGAGATATTGATACCAGAGTGTCTTAAAAGCATTATTGATGGGGATTAATTAACCGATACTTTTCTTTTCTTTAAAAAAAAAAACCTAAAACTAAAATGAAACAGGAGACAAGTATAAAGATTGATCAATTGGACTAGTCTGATGTTTATAGGTAAACTATTGTCAGTTTATCTTAGTTTCTCTGTTGGTTTTCCACAATGGAGAAGAGTTGAGTTATAAGTTTATGTTGTTGAAAGATGTAGAGTTTTCGGTGTTGACTCAGATTTTAAAATTTTCTGATTTTGGTTGCGGGCCACACGAAGTGATGAGGTCATGATGACGGGGCATCAGAGGGAGGAAGTGGTTGGGTGTAGACTCAGTATAGAGTAGTATATGGATCAGTTTATCGATGAGTCACTATTATGTATGCTTGTTTTCTGTTCTTTCGATCAAATTCTTGTTCTTAGATTGAACTACAATAGTTATTACAAAGTGTAAAATGTAAAATTTAAAGTCATATTCTTTATTCATCACAACAAGTCATCCTCAGCATCCTCAATGGAACTCTTGATCTTCAACAAGATAGTAGTCTTCCATTTATCTAGCTTAGCAAATTGATCATACTCATACAACACATTACTCAACTTTTGAGTGTCACCTTCACCAACGGCATCAATGACATCACGCAAAAGCTTGTACTCTCTGGTGGTTTGGAAACTAGAATCCAAGGTCAAAGTCTCATCCAAGTATTTGGATGCTGCAACTTGGTCATCACCAGCCAAATAACATAACACAATCTTTACGAAATAGTCTTTCAAACTCCATCTTGACAAGTTGTTGTTCACAGAGTTCTTGACAACCTTTTTATAAATGTCGGTAGCCTTTAGGTAATCACCTTGCAGCCCGTTCAAATCAGCAGCCTTTAGGTATGCCTTGTTGGACAATGCTTGTGCAGAGTCAGTTTCAAACCAGTCACCTGCATCTTCATATGCTGAGATGGCCTTTGGTAAATCAACTAAATCTTCTTCATACAATCCAGCCAAATCCAACTTGAAATTTGCAGATCTTCTGAATTGACCTCTTGATGTGAAAAAATCAATAGCCTTTTCCAAACATCTTGCAGCACTAGCTGGGTCTTCCTGTTTATATGATTTGTATGCATCAACTAAAGTGTTGGCGGCTTCATCCTTGCTCTCAGCCTTCTCTAGGGCATCTGCAGCCTTCTCTAAGGTTTGACCAGCCAATCTCCCTTGCTTCTTAATACGATACTGGTTAGCAGCTTGGACATACAGTTCAGCAGCATCTTCATATTTGGCTTGAGAGTTGTTAAACATGCCAAAGAAGCCTGGCTTTGATTGCACCTTCTTATCTGCCTAAAAAAAATGTTAATGTACGTGAATATTCCACCCGTGATTGAATTCCATACCTCGCGAATCAATTGCTCTGGGTCCATTGTGTTCTTGTGATAATATATTGTTATTCTTGAGTTTGAGACGTATTGGAACTAATTGCGCTCTTCTCCCTTTTCAGAAGTGAAACCAAAATTGAAAAGTGTCACCCGGCGATTGGGAAGGGGCAACATGATCGACTTTTCAAAAATGTAAACAATGCGAATATCAACAGGAAAAGGTTATACTGTTTGGAATAGACATTAAAAGAACTAGGAAGGAGAATATAGATAGTTATAATGACTGATATCAGATTTACCAGATTACAGGACGTGTGCAACAAGGCTCTAGACGAGTCGATCAAGGTCATCACGCACGAGAATATCAAGCTGTGCTACCCATGGCTTTTGGAGCATCCTGATGCTGATGAGACGATAGAAAGCATAACACAGCAGCTGATTGCCTCATGGAGAACAAACACATTGACTGAGTTTGACGCCATATTCCAAGAGAGAAACATGCATGTGAAATTGAATGAGTTGGATGAGATGATTCAAGAGGCAAAACAACGGAAAGAGTCTGGTGTTGGGAAACAGCCACCAATAGATCAATTGACACCAAATGATATAGTATCGAGTCATTTGATACCCCTAAAACAAAAACAGATTGCAAAATTAGAAAAACAGCTACAACTCATAAAGGATCAGAATGCAAAGTTATTACTAGAATTGTCAACTATTTCCAAAGACTCTGAAGAGATCAAGACACAGATATCGGATAAACTATCGTCACTTGACAAGATTGCAAGTGAAAACTCTAGTGATATAAATGAAAACTTGCAACACATGATAACGATAGTATCGACGCAGGAGAAACAGTCACTACATGCAATCAATCAGAGTGTCTAGGTTTATAACTATGTATACATGTATTTATTTGTCATACAAAATATTAATCAATATAAAACTGGAACTAAAAAAAAAAGACAATATCTGTAAGGAAAGTAATAAGAAAAGTTTTTTAAAAAAGCAGTAAAAATGATCAGAAAAAGGATAAAATCAAAGAGATATGTATAGTAATTTTAAAACGATACTGGTCCATCAACACTTAAGCGTTGTCAAGCAAGTAGTTGGTAGCAAGCTCCAAGTTCCACTTTTCTCTAGTCAAAGCTTCTAAAGCTTCTTCTCTAGTAAAGCCCATACCAGTCAATTCTTGCACGGCCAATGAACGTGGTGTGGTTGCAATCTTTCTTTGGGCTGGTGCGGCTTGACCAGCTGGAACAGCCTGTGGTTGAGCATATTGTGGTTGCTGTTGTTGGTGTTGTTGTTGATGCTGTGTTGGTTGTTGAGGAACTGGCGTTGGAATGGTGTGGGATTGTTGTGCGTATGGATGTGCGTGTGCACTTCTTGGCTGTGGTGGAGCTGGAACATTAGATGGATGTGGTGGTACTTGTGGAGCTTGACTTTGAGCTTGACCTTGTTGTGGTTGTTGACCATTACCAAACCCAGCAAAGATTTGCTCCCATTCTTCTTCACCTTGTGGACCTTGACCTTGGCCTTGGACCTGACCCTGGCCTTGTGCATCAGAGAATTGCTGGTCATCTTCAGCACCATAGAAATTGTTACCTTCAAGTTCTTCATTGAAATCTTGAGTTTGGTTCAAAACTTCATCTTCATCATCGTTGAAACTAACTTCTTGAGCAGCCTCCAAACCATCGAATTCATCAAATTCATCGACGGAAGCCTTTCTAGAAGCAGCAATGGCAGCAGCAGTAGTGGCTGGAATACCAGTGGCAGCAGCAGTAAAAGAAGGAGTACTATGGGAAGTATTTTGGTGTGCACCAACAGAATGTTCAAAGCTGAAATCACCATGGTGTTCTGGAATAGAACCTCCAACAGCAGCAGCAGCGCCAGCATTGGAAGCACCACGAGCATGGCTTGGAGTCAATTCAGAAGCTTCATGGAATTCATCTTCACTGTCAGATTCGTCAATTTCAAGCTCTTGAATTGGTGGGAATTCTTCATTACCAGTAGCTTGAGGTTGAGAAGTTGACTTTTGTTGTTCACCAAAAGTAGCCAAGCCCGCAACATTCGCAGCATCTTGGTTATCGTATTGTTCTTTGATTTGTTCTGGTTCATCATCTTCTTCATCAAAATCAGCTTCTGGTTGAGCAACTGAAGCTGAGACAGGTGCAGGTGCAGGAGTGGCCCAAGCACCTGGAATAGAACTTTCAATAGTGTTTGCATTGTCATTTGGACTGGATGATTGTGGAGCCTTCAAAGTCAATTCACTTTCAGACTTGTTTTCATTAACCAGTTCAAAAGAACCAACACCAGAAGCAGCTGTTTCAACGTTTGGTTTAACTTCCGCTTCCTTGTAACCAGCTTGAATAACATCATCAACAGAAGCTGGCTCTTCTGGAATACTACCTTGACCATCGCTGACATCAATTTCATCACCACGAACGGATTGTGGGGCGTTGTTTTGAACAGAAGAAGTGGTGGATTCTGGTCTTTCAATTGGCAAGTTGAATTGGTTAACAACACGATTAGCATCATATTGGTAGTCATCAGAGCCTACAGAAGTTGCTTGCTCAGTAGTGGCAACTGGAGAGGAGAATTCAGTGTTGTCCTTTTCGCTTTCAGTTGCAGCATGGGAAGCAGCCAATGAAGCACCAGCTAAACCGGCACCAGCAACAGCACCTAGAGCAGCACCACTTAAACCCTTAGAAGCAGATGAAGCTTCTGGTTGAACTTCTTTAGAAACTGGAGCACCAGTACCAACAGCAGAAATTGGTTCGACAGACTTGGAGGCAGTTGATTGAGATTGGTAGTTTGCATAACCATTGGAAGCATCTTCAATTTGCTTGTTGGTGAACTCTTGAATTCTTTGAGCATAGGCAACTTGTTGTTGTTGCAGTTGAGCTTCAGCTTCTTCCAACTGCTTTTGTCTTGCTTGCAAATCAGCAAACAATTGTTGCAAATGTTGGTTGTGTTGTTGAATAGCGGCTTCAGATTGTTGTTGTTCAGCCAACTTGGCCTTCAATTCTTCCTCTTTAGCAGTGAAATCAACAGTGGATTGTTTATGCAATTCTTGACGTTGTGATAATTCTTGTTCCTTTTGAGCTAAAGAATTTTTCAAGTTTTCCAATTCAACTTGCTTTTGAGAGTAAGCCTCGTGATGAGTATCCAATTCCTTGGAAGCAGACAACAGATTGGCAATTTCTTCCTTGATAGAGGAAGATTTTAGCTCGGCAACACCAACCTGCTTAGAAGTGATTGCAACAATACCCTTTGATTGTCTCAAATCAGTTTGAGTTTTTTCCAATTGTTTTGAGATTTCAATTTGTTCAGCATTCAAATTACCCAAACGTTCCTTTAAAGCAGCGTTTTCCTTTTGAGATTCTTCCAACTCAGCTTGCAAGCTTTGTAATTGTGTTTGGGCAGTGTTGTGTTGAGCCTCTGCCAAAGATGCTTGCTTTCTCAATTCTTCAGTCTCAGCCTTTGAAGAAGCCAACAAGGACTCAACTTGTTCAGTTTGTTTGACTTCTTGGTCATAAGCAACTCTCAAGTTTGAAAGCTTTGAAGCAATGTCATTCTTCAATTGAGTGATCTTGCTCAATTCCTTTTCAGCTCTTGAGCGCTTTTCATGTAGTTGAGAAGTTTGGTTGCTCAAAGAACCAATTTGAGTAGACAGATTTGCCATTTCAGTGGTAGCCTTTGACAATTGACCAGAAATTTCTGGGTTTGAATCTGCCAACAAGTCATTGTTACCACCTCCAAAGGAAGAAGCAACAGCAGCACCACCTAGAGCAGCAACACCACCTAATGCGGCAGCAGTAGTACCTGCCAAAGCACCACCAACTGGAGTAATACCTCTACTGAAAGTACTAGCAGCCTGTGGAGCAAAAGAATTGGTTGTATTGACGCTTTTGGAAATTGGAGCTGGAGCAGAGGCAGTACTTGGAGCAGATGCAGCTGGGGTAGTGACTGGACTTGGAGTTGAAGCCTTTTGATTTTCAAACAAGGTTTGACCAAATGAAGAAGATGGTACAAATGCCTTTGGAGCGTTAGAACTACCGGAAGCTGGGGTGTAACTAACACTTGAGTTTGAAATGTTTCTTGAAGAAGAAGAAGCAGCAGCAGCTGTTTGGGCAGAGTTTGGGACTGGGGATGGTCGAGCAGAAGCACTTGGGCTTGGTGAAGAGAAGGCATCGTTCAGATCAACCAGATCAGCCATTGCAGAGTGATTTTGTGGTTTTGCAACATCCTTGGTAATTGGAGCTGGAGGAGTTTGTTGGAAAGTTTGTTGTTGATTAAAGGATGGTTGAGTGAATTGAGCTTGTGGAGAAGTGGTTGCAGAAGAGTGTTGTTCCAACAAAGATTCTGGAATAACATTTGGCAATTCAGCACCAGCAATTTTCTTTTGAACTAAAAACATTGCAATGGCAAATTCTTGTTTTGTGAACTCACCAGTGTTGTGAATATCAGCCAAATCCCAAATAGAAGCCAAAACATCTTGTGGAAGCTTTGAAGTCATTAGGAAAGGAGCAACTTCACTTGGGCCCAAGACACCAGTTGATTGCTTATCCAACCCTTCGAATATACTATCAAATTGAGCTCTCTTTTGTGGAGTGATGACCCAATCACTTGAAGCGTTAGCAAAAGAAGATGGGACTCTAGAAACCGATGGTCTAATTGAGGAGTTACCAGTAACTTGTGGAGAAAATGGAGTAGTAGCAGATGTTTGAAGTGTAGGAGCAGAAGCAGAAACTTGTGCATTTTTAGCCAAATCCCAATAAGATTGTGGGATAGCTGGTGGTAGTTGTCTAATGGAGCCATTGATTGAACCTTGAATCAAAAACATGGCCAAGATGAATTGATCTCTATTCAATTGTCCAGCATTCTGAGTATCAACCAACCCCCAAATCTGTGATAGAGTTGTTGTTGGTAGTTTAGCCTTCAAAAAGATTTGTCTAGCTTGATCACCACTGATAATCCCAGCAGGAGCATTCTTTTGGAACAATTGGGCAAATTTTGAAATATCATGGTTGGTCAATTGTGGTAAAGATGTGAATTGAGCAGTCAATGGAGCCTGTTGTGGAATAGCAGTTCCAGCAGTGGCAAGTTGAGGCACTGGCTGCTGTGGAGAGGCGACACCAGCAAACCCACCTTGGAATCTTGCTAGAGGACCAGTGAGGTCGATGAGCTGTTTATCAGGCTTAGCACCATTCTGGACATGGCCAATCAATCTTAAAGCGATCAAGAATGCATTTTGGGTCAAGAACCCCAAATTTGTAGGATCGGCCAATTGCCAAATCTCACCCAAAGTAGCTGGGGGCAAGCCAGATTTCTCAAAAGTGGTTCTGGCGGTTTCACCAGTGACGATGCCTAGGCCTTCAGGGTCCAATGAGTTGAAGATGGAGTCGTAGTAGTTCTTTTCCTGTGCCGTCAAAGGCTGACGAGGGTTGAACGATGGGGTGGCCATTGTCGTTGGTTGTTGTTGGTTGTTGTTGTTGTTGGTTGGTTAAAACAAGTGGAAATTAACAAGAATGTCAATGGGATCTGGTGAGTTCTTCTTCTTCCTGTCTGTTGTGTCTATTTCCGTATCCAGAGCTAAGCGTCTCTCTCTTCTCTCTCGTCTCCCTTCTCTTGGAATCCAATTGGGTCTGTGTGGTTCTCTCTTCTGTTGATGTTTGTTTTCTGCTAAAAGAAGCCCCCTTTTCTGGCGCTCCAAGTCGTCCGGTACGCCCACTCCGTTTCAAAGCCTTTCCAGAATCCACTTCAGCAGTTCTAACTTTTACCTTCTTTTGTACAGTGCTGTGTTGTGTGTGATAGTATTCCATATTAGGGTATCAGTGAATTAAAGAAGAGATCATGAGACTCAGAAAAAGCGTTCTGGCTGGGTTCATCGCTGCCATCGTGTTTGCAGCATATCTGGGATTCGCTCAAATACAAATAGCCAACGACAAGCTCGTCCATTTCACAACGTTTCTTGTCTTGACTGCACTCTTTTACTGGAGTTTTGACACAAACAGCACGAGATCTGTGAGAAACCTGACATTTATCGTGTGCACTCTTGGTGGTGGTGTCGTTAGTGAGTTTGTCCAAGGTTTGTTACCGTACAGAACATTTGATGTTGTGGATATCATTGCAAATCTACTAGGGTCCTTAACAGCCATCCTTGGCTCTCTCTACTACCACAAGAAACTGCTTGAAACAAAGAGACAGCATCGTTACCAACAACTAAGAAGCTCCATACCTCCTGATCTAAGTGAGGATGTCGATTTCGACATGGATGTGGAAGCTCAGCGTTCAGATTTGAGTAGATACTCTAGTAACAAGGATGACCAGATTGCCTTGAAAACTGTCAAGCCTGAACCGGTTGATGCTCTAGAAGTTGAATAAAATTATCATACAGGTTCATTCAAATTTACTTATGTACTATTGGAATAAAGGAAATACAACATAGAAAATATATACATTTAATGGTGGATAAATATAACAAAAGAATCTAATTTATTACGTTGAATCTAGATATGCAATAAATATATAATTACCGTGATACTATTATAGTTTACTCTTCTTCATCAAAGAATGGAAAGAACCCTCTAAACTTGTAAGTAGCACCAATCTTCTTGATTTCTTCAGCATCTTCTTCATCAAGTTCAAAACCAAAGATTTCTAAAGCTTCAGAGACTCTTGTAGCATTGGAAGATGTGGTCAATGGCAAAATACCTTGTTGATAAGTCCATCTCAACAAGATTTGTGCTTCAGTCTTACCATATTTAGTAGCCAATTTTGGTAGATATTCAGTCAATGGACCTTCCTTGGCTCTAAACAATGGAGACAATGGACCATATGCCTCAACCAAAATATCATGTTTCTTCGCATAAGCAATGATATCCTTGGATTGGTTTTGCAAATATGGATGGAATTCGATCTGCAAAACAGCTGGCTTCACCTTAGCGACTTTTAACACTTGATCAATATGCTTCGCATCGAAATTGGACAACCCAATGTTTCTAACCAACCCTTCCTTTTGTGCTCTTTCCAAATCAGCCCAAGCTTCTTCAATGGTGATCCCATGTGTCAATTCTGGCTTGAAATATTGGGAATGGATCAAGTACAAGTCGATGTATTCCACTTCCAGCTCCTTCAACGCAGTCTGGATCGCAACATATGGTCTTGAACTGATTGCTGGGAATGTTCTGAAACCAGGATTGTACTTATCAGTGATCCAGATTTTGGATCTATCAACACCGCTTTGCTTAATACCATGTGCAACTTCAATGTGCGTGGTGTAAACTTCAGCTGTATCAATGTGCGTGAACCCAAGCTTCAATGCTTGAGAAATGGCTGAACTCAAGTTCTCATCTAGAGTGCCTTTGACGTCTTCTGAACGACCTTTCTTTAGATGTTGCCATTTAGTACCGGTACCATAACCAATGGCTGGGATCTTATCACCACTGGAAAGTGTGTAGTATTTGGTTAAAACTTGCTTAGCAGACATTGCAGTTGAATCAATTGGATATAAAAGAGATGACTCTTGTGTAATTAGTGAATAGTCCTCGGTGAGTGCTCCTTTCTCGGATATTTATAGTCTTTTAATTTATTACTTCACGGCTATCAGACCAAAATCAGCGATGAGTTACAAATGTTGAATACGGGAATCTAAGCATACAAATCCGCCATTATAAACTATCGATAACATTGCCCGATAGAGAGTATATTTATGTATAACAATTTAATTCAAGAGTCCTAGTACTACTCTCTACACAACTATGTCTCTCTATGTATCTATGTTCATGAATTGTCGTTTTATATACACTTCTTATTTCAATTTGATATAAGCTCTGTGCAACATCGCAGTCTTGTGGATTTGAACCTTCTTATCGAAACCAGAAGACTTACCTTCAGCAGCAGCAATCAATTCTTCACCCAATCTCACAGACAAATCTCTACTACGTCTCTTTGCACAACCTTCCAAGATCCATTGGAATGCACGACGATCTCTTTGTCTCTTGTTCAGTGGGATAGGAACAACAGTACTCTTTGCAGTCTTGTTCTTGAAGGTCTTCATCATCATCAATGGAGCCAAGTTATCCAAAGTCTCCTTCAAAACCTCAACTGGATCTCTTCTGGTGTGTAGTTGAAGAATGTACAATGCTCTAGACATACGCTTCTTGGCTTGGGTCTTCTTACCATGCTTCATAATCATATTGGTGCAGTGCTCCACGACTGGGTCAACCTTTTCTGGGAGCGGAACGTCCTGCAAGCTTTCCAACTTGGCTAATTGTTCTGCAGTTGGTTCAAAAGCTGGGTTTGCAATCGCATTGTATTCATTAGTTGGCAATTCATGGAAAATACCAGCTTTAAGTTCTTCTCTCATCTTCTTGACATGTTCCAACCATATGTCGGATCTATCTTCAACTTGGTCTAGGATTTGCTTGATTTCAGTGATATCGGTTTCTGATTTTGGAATTGATGCTTCTGGTGTTGTTTCTGAGTTTAGTGTGCTGTTGAATCTGACTGCAAATGTACTAGTACCAGCTGTGGCTAATTTGCTCACGGTGTTGGCAGCCGGTCTCACCAGCATTGGTGACACTCTTAGCAACTTGAACATCGTGTTTATATATGTAAATCTCAATGTTATTGTTGTAAAGATATCTTTGAACTCTCTTCAATTGTCGTTGTTGATTATTCGCTGACTGCAAAATTTTTGGAAAACTAAATTTGGTCACGTGAATAATACCGTTCTGATATTTACGCTGACACATTAATCATGGCAGTAATTATCAGAATGGATGTTTCCAGTTCGACTTTTGATTGATGACTTTGATTTTATGTAACCCGCTTCGGTAGGGAAATGGGTTGTTGATTTTAAAAAGTATAAAACTGTAAACATTGAAAGGTGGCTAATATTAAGAAGTACTTAAAAGAAGTATATTAGAAATAAATATGGAAGGTAATCAAAATTGTGTTTTTTGTGCTAGGACGGCGTCCGTTTTTGGATTAAAATTTAACACCTTTTTTAAGTTGATAAAGACATTGCTAAAATCATACAAAGTAAAGGCTATGATGAAGAGTTATCACTGCAGTGGAAGCATATACTGCCCGAGATCCCAGCGAAAATGGATGACATTCTTACCAACCAGTTCAAAACACCAAAAGATGCACTCATAATAGATGCGTTGAACCCTCTTCAGAGACAGACCATAGAATCATATGCCACCACTTTAATCAAGCGTTTAACAGCAAACTTTTCACAATACCCACCTTTCACAATCTTGAGAATCTGTGAACTATTAGCCACGCCAACAAGACATTACTCGCAGCCAGATAAATTCCTAAGGGCACTAGACAGTGTCATCTGTGTATCCTCCGCCACCAACGAATTCCCAAAACCTACATTCACCGTTGACGCTTCAACTTTCCCAGAGTTCAATACTGATGAAGAAGTCATACCAATCTCAATTGGTGATGATGAAACAAAAACAGTCTATCTGACAAAGATATCATGGCTTACTGAGGAAGATCTTAATGAAATTGATAGTGAGAACTATCTAATGGATGAGTTTGCGCTGCATGATGGCCCTGGAAACCAAGGCCTGGATGATTATTATGATGATGACAATGATGATGATGAATACCCAATTTCCACTAATGCTGTTATGATGGGGCATGTCACTAATAATAATTTTAATGTCGAGAAGGAAGAAGAAGAAGAAGAATTACAAGAGAGAAATTATAATGAACAAGAGTATAATCATGAACAAGTGCAAGAAGTTGCAGTGGGTGAAGTTGATGAAGTTGTGCTTACTCCAAAAAAGAGAAGAATGGGAGAAGATGATCAAGAATACTTGGACGATCATGAAGACTCTATAGAAAAGAAACACAAGGCTGATAATTCTTCTATGGATATTGAGCAGGATTTGGAAGATTTGGGCGATGAAGAGGCTGTAAGAGTTAGTTTTACCGAAGAATTGAATGAAGTGTTGCGAGAAAAGACTCCAGAAGATAGTCCAGAGCTTGCCAACAGAGAACTTGATCAAGGCGATGAATTTGAAACTACTCAGAAACCAGTGGTTGAGACTCATTCACAGCCACAGACTGGTGTTGAAACAATCTCTACAGCTGTTACTGAAACTAAAACTGAAATTGAAACTGATGCTGATGCTGATACTGATACTGGTAATACAACTCTACCCGAAGATAAGATGGATTTGGATTGATACTTCATAACGCTACAAAATATAAGTTTTTAATATTGTGTTCTTTCTTGAAAAAAAAAAAAATCTAGACAATAGCAGATACTTTTTCTTTTGCTAAAGTCGATGACGTACGACGTAAGCAGTTACATGACGTATAAGTAAAATGATATGATCTAATTCTGTAAAATAAAAATAAATATGTATAAAGTACAAACGAGCTGTTATACCATAATACTTTCACTTAAAACAGATATATGTAGTTGAAACTTGACGACAATAGAATTGAATCAAAAAAGATCTCTTTCGGTTCTTGAAAAACAGTTTGTTCAAATTAATTATAATTCATGTTTATTCATTCAAAGAGGAGGACATAAACTTAAATCCTTTTCTAGTATTCTTTTTATATCTATGTTTTTTAAATAATAATATAATAATAAAAGTTCTGTAATAATTTTCTTGTTGTTTTGTTTATTTGGTCGTGATGTGATAAATATTGTTGTTTGTATATGCGGGTTTGCAAACGAATTGCTTACCATCTCATCATGGACATGTCGTTTCTCATTCTCATGTAGTCCAACAAGTCTTCGATTTGACCAGTACCAGAAACAGCAATATCTTGGTCCCACAAAGCCTTACCAGCCCAAGCCTTAATGGCCTTAGCATCAACCTTTTCGATTTGAGCAAAGATTTCGTCAGAAGAGGCTCTTCTACCGGTAGACAAGATCTTGGAACCAATGTCATTAGCAACAGCCAATGGAGAGGACAATTCAAACAAAATTTTGTTCTTCAATAGTTGTTTACCTCTAACAACTTCAGCATCAGTGATGGAGATGGTCAATCTGTTCCATTCCTTTTGAGCAAAGTGGACAAAGTCATCAATTTGGTCAATGTTAGAGATTTCAGCAGACAAACCCCACAAACCAGTGTCTTTGTAGGACAAGGAGAAGTGGTTGTATTTATCAGCCAAGTGGGTTTCGTTGACGATGTTGGTCAACTTAACACCCAAGTACTTGGAGGTTGGTTCGGAGTAGTTGAAAGAACCAAAGATTTGAGCAGCAACTTGAGCAGTGTAGTAGTCTGGAGAAGAAGCAGATTCACCCTTAGCAGCGATGGAAATGTAAGCCTTTGGCAAAGTATCGTCTCTTAATCTGATTTCAGAACCCAAGAACTTGGCTGGCTTGATAGCTGGAGCCTTACCAGATGGGACCTTCAAGGTCTTTTCAACCAATTCAGCAATTTCTTGGTGGTTAACATCACCGGTAGCGACAACAACCAAGTTGGAGTCAACGTAGTTCTTGTTGTAGAAAGATTCCAAATCTTGAACTTCCAAAGTAGACAAGGTTTCTTGAGTACCGTGGACTGGCAAACCCAAAGAGGTGTTTTGGAAAGCAGTAGCGTGCAAATGTTCAAGGACTCTACCATTGTGGTTGTTGGCTTCAAAAGCTTCAGCTTCAGCAGCAGCAATGGCACGTTGGTGTTGAACGGCAGCTTCAGAGAATTGGGCAGAAGCAACCTTGGAGTTCAACAATTCTAGGGCTTGTGGGATGGTGGACTTCAAACCTTCAGCGTAGTAGGCAGCGTATTCTCTTTGGGTAGCAGCACCGAATCTGAAACCTTGCTTCAAGGCTTCAACTTCATTTTGTTGGACCAAGACCTTGTTGATCAAGGTGGAGACACCATTGTTCCAGGCGTTTTCAGAGGCAGAACCAGCACCGTAGTACAAACCAATGGTGGCAGACTTGGCGGCTTCGTTGGCTTCAGTAGCGACAGTGATACCGTTAGCCAATTGAGTGTATTCTGGCTTGGTGTGGGCGGTAGCGATGGTACGCTTCAAGGCAACAGAGCGCTTAGCAGTGTTTCTGATGATGGAGGATCTAAGCATCTTTAGAGCAAAGTTTCTGTTATATGACTTAAGAATTAACGTTAGTTCGTTCTTGTTGAAAGGTTGTTTTCCAAAGATTCAGGAAAGGATTTCTTTCTAAACTTTTGTTGTTTTTTTTCACCAAAATTCCTCCAAACAGCCAATTAAAAATTGTGAATTGGAAAAAGGTCAGAATCCGGTGCGGGCAGCATCACTGATTGCAGTTTATGCTGCCCGTAACACTTTTGTTTAGTGTGTGTCGCTTACCAGGAATATTTTCTCGAGTTGGCTGTGATGAGTATTAATATTCATTTACATCTATCTATTTGATCTATAACTTATTCATTCATACATATTTATATATTTATACTTCCTCATTTCATATTTATTTATACAACATCATGTTTAGAGCTGGGATCCGTCAGACCAACAACATTAATAGTATCTTCAAGAGAAACCTATCACTAAAATCGTTGAAACCAGATTTCTCCAAATACAAACTGATTCCACAACCTCCAGGTTATATCGTTGGCACTGTGAACGAACCTGCTGCTGTTCCAGAATCTGACTACTTCCATGGCTCCTACCACTGGGATTATGAAAGAGCTTTAGCTGTTGCTTTGGTCCCATTATCAACCATTCCATTTGTCGCTGGTGTTGAATTCCCTTTGATTGATACTTTACTATGTTCCACAATTCTACTACACTCCCATATTGGGTTTCAATCATGTATCATTGATTATATACCAAAGAGAGTTTACGGTATATGGCACAAATTGGCAATGTACTTGCTAACATTTGGTACCACAGTCAGTTTATATGGTATTTATCAAATGGAAACTATTGACTACGGGTTGACTCCATTCCTGAAGAAACTATGGTCTGGTAATGATGAGTTAGAACAATTTGGTTACTTTAGACGTTTGAGCACTTACTAAATAATTGGTTGTTCATTAATACTAGTGTATAATAGTTTCTGTAAATACAATAACCACATATATACAAGATATTGGTTCAATAGTATAATCAACATCATCTTCCATTAAATCATGATTTATAATTAAAATTCAGCTTCTGCACTGGTGAATTCATTGCACCTCTCTTGGCCAATTCATCAGCTTTTTCATTACCACCAACACCAATATGACCTCTAACCCATGTAATCTCCATTTTATGATTATCAAAAATTGGTGCATTTTCCAAGTAAAATTTAGAAACTTTTTCATAAAGTGCCAAAGTTTCTTTCAATTCTTTTGAATTTTGATGAGTTCGTAATTGTTTTTGGGTCCAAAATTTAGCATAAACTGTTAATGTCTCACCAACCGACTCAGAATCTGACCAAATGACATATTTAGGCATCAAATCCAACTCACCAGCTTTATATTGTTCAATCTCGTTCCAAATAATATTCAATGCTTCTTTAATAGCCATCAGCTCAGCTAAAAATATCGAATAGTTCTCATGTTGTACTGGTTCAGCCATGTTTCGTGGATCATTATCTCCAAAATAAACACCATACCCACATCTTCCAGTCTTATCTGATGCATTTGCCAGCAATGACCCATCACAAGAAATCACAGTTTTCTCAAGACTTTGTTGTCTCATCAATAATTCCTTGGAATTATTTTCCAAAAACATCGCTGTTATTTGTGCCCTATTTTCAGTTGTTAATATAGGTGCTTGATTTGCTTCTAAAAACAACTGTGCAGCTTCTTTGTTTTTAAATTTTCTATACGTGACACCAGTTTTCCCTTTAATAAAGTCATCACATTCATACCAATTAGAAAATATGAATCTTTGGCCATCAGCAAGTCGAACGGCATAGTAAACAACTTTTTTATACTTGGGATCGTTACTCAGTCTCCATTGAATTTCAGTACAAGTTGTGTTTGAGTTTGTGTCTTGGGTATCTGGTGGTAATTCAATAAAATCTGCAGCTTCTTTGAATTCATCAGTATCAGCTGTCGCATTGGTATTGTTGTTCTCATTATCAGTATCATCTTTGTTCTTTTCAGAAAGTTCAAGAGCTGCAATTTCATGTAAGTCTTGAATCAATTTATAATTGTCAATCAACTCTTTAGTTGGAATTGTATCAGAACGTAAAGCACCTTGTTGAGCTAATTCAGAAGCAATTCTTGTATTATTTTCATCTGAATTTTGGTGATATTTCAAATCAAACATATGACAATCAAACACTTTTGTGTTTCGTTTATAGAAATAATCAATCATATTCTTTTGGTTGAATGTATTGAACAATAATATCCCATCTGGGTCATCTTCAACTTTTTCCTTTGTTAACCAATTACAATCACCATTGATTGCATCAACTAATGGTAAACATTTGGAATACACAACATATTTTGGCATGACATCAAGTTCACCACGGACAAATTTCTTGATATCAGCAGATATCACATCAAGGGCAGCCTTCAAAGCTGTTAATTCAATTGCAAATGATGTATATTTTTCATCTTCAAATAATGGCATTGGTTCACTGATGTTTCTTTCATCATTTGCACCAAAATAAACTGAATACCCAGCCTTTATCAATCCATCATTCTCCAATATTCTGATGTTGCAGACCACATCTGTAGTTGGCACTTTTCTTTGTTCTTCAAGATTTTGTTCTCCATGGATTTTAAGATATGTTTGAAAAACTTCTTCAATTGCATCATTGGTAAGTCTGTTATCTGGTGTGTTCAAATACTGCTTTGCTTCCAACTTTGTATCAAACTCTTTATAACTGTTTGCAAACTTCCCATCTGTGTATTGTTCAGCCAATTCTCTTTTTCGATAAATACGAGTGAATCCATTATAAAACTTCACAGCATAGAATTTCTCACCAAACTCTTCACTAGTATTATATTTCTGGATTTTTGCAAGTTTATCATCTATTAAATATTCGGGTGATCTTGCTCTCTTTCTCGTGTCTGTTTCTTTTCCATCTCCTTCTTCTTCTCTTCTTGATTGTTCAAGCTCGGAAGTCAGGCGACGTAAAGAATTATCATTAATGAATGCTTCAGCAAGTTCCTTACTTGAAAATTTGTGGTATCTAGCTTCTGGAAACTTATAAACTTGTTTCTTTGTTTCATCCCAATCGGTATAAATACCAGGAACTCTACCATGCGCAACAGCATAGAAAACCTTTTGCTGTTTCTTCGGCTGCTTCTGTCTCTGTTGATCTTGATTCTGATCTTGCAATTGTAAGTGGTTATCTGGTGATATACCTATACTTGGCTGTGTTCCCACCTTTGATGTTGGTAAAGCATCTCTATTGACATATGCTTGAGCTTCTTCTGCAGTGTTGAATTTCTTGAACTGTGCACCTGTGAAATGAAGAACAGAAGCTTTGCACTCATCCCAGTTTTTAAACACGCCAGTCTTTAACCCCTTTCTCACACCGTAATAGTATTGTTTGGCCATTGCTGTGAAGAAGTGTCTTTTTATTATAGTATTAGTGCTAGTACTAATAAGGATACTTCTAGCAAAGCGATTGGATTGTTTGGAAAGAGCAGTAGCTGTCTGGTAGTATTGTTGTCGTCTATATGACTGCTGCCTTATGAGAATCACCATTAAACACTCTCTATTTCCCTCCCGAAGTGGATCTCTCTTACAACTAAACCTTCAGCAGAAAGATATGCTTCAATTAATTATGTCTCTTCGGCAGTTTAAGCTGACGTTGTTGCGCCAACCAGCCGAATCTCTGAAAATTTGTCTTCGACGAAAAATCGACATCGACAGGGAATAATTATATACAAACAGCAGTATCAACAAGCAAACAAGAGATGGGTAACTTCCGCTTCCCAGTCAAGTTCAGATTGCCTCCATGCAAGATCAACACCCGTGTGCTACGTGACCACTTCAAGCGCCAGCAGTTTGCTGAGCACGAGGTGACCACAAAGGCGTTGAAGTACATCTCCAAGAACACTGCGTTGCCAGCCAGAGCAAGACTCGAGGCCCAACTACAATTGACCACCATGCCACTATACACTAGATACACTGCCATCCATGACCGTTGTGTTGAGACTGGTACTTCCAGATCTGTTATCCCAGAGTTCCATTTGAACAGAGTAAGATTACGCTCAAGATGCTTAATGCAACTTAAGGTTTGATAACGAACACTAACACTTTTTTAGACTCGTTTCAGAGAGTTGGCTTATGCTGGTATGCTTCCAGGTGTCAAGAAGGGTGTTTGGTGATTTATTTGATGGAATGTACATAGTTAATGATATTTGTGAATATGAAAGTTTTAAACACCGGTGTAGTATAATTGATGAGTTGGTGAATGTGTTTGCAATTGGTGGAAATAGTATTATTATCACTGTTATTATTACTATTATTATTGTATTGATACTGCTACTGTCTCGTGCTTCCTCATATTCTCTCTTTAGATCAACCTCTGACCAGTGACTATAATGATAATACTATCAGAGAAGAAGTAAAATATCCGATAAACCAGAGAATTTCTCAGGTAAACTCCATGAATCTTTTAAGTGGTTACCGTCCTTCTATTCATCTCTTCTATATTCATCTACTTATATCCTCTACTTCTCTCTTTTCTGCTAATTGTCTATTTAGTGGAGTTTTGTTACTCCGTCGCTGTGGTTTTTTTTTGTTTTGAATCAAAAACAAAAAATGGGATCAACTCACCAACAAAAATACACTCAACAGAGAAACAGTGAAAAACAGTGACGCTGGAAGAGAAACCACGGATTGGTGATTGAGTGCTGGTTCATTTGCTCACGATAGTCACACTACACACGTTCCTTACATCATTGTTAGAAAACAAGGAGAAACAACAAAAAAACATAGAAGTCAAAACGCGTTAACTGGTCCCCTGTTTGTTTATACTTGGTTTCAAATATCATTCCCATTGCATCGCTGTATTATTCACAAATAACAGATTGGTCAGTCTAACTATGGGTTTATTACGTGAACTGGATGACCTGAATATGGACGGTCTTGAGCCTATTGAATTCTTTGGACAAAGAGCTTCAAGATTGTCAACAAAGAAAAATGCCGTTAATGAAATATCAGACTTCTTCAGAAACAGTAAGCTACCTGAGTCTGGTGATGATTTCCTTGTCGATGCTGTGCAAGAATGTGCCGAATGGAAGCGTTATACTGAGCAGGAAATGGATGATATAGAGATTTTAACAGAATCTTCAACCGGGTTGAGACCAATAAGACACAGAATAAAGAAACCTAAACTTGAATCTGAACAAAATTCACAAAAGAAATCTAATGGTTATAAACCACAAACTCGTTCAAAAAGTAACAATGTTGAAGAAAATCAGGATGATGACGCAGATGATAAAGATTATGAAGAGAATGAACAGGAAGAAAACAGCAGTGAGGAAGAATATGAGGACGAAATCGAAGTGGATTATAAAGCCCCAAAGAAACTTTGGGTCATGGCTGGTTTACATCAAAAGCTGACAAAGAGTATCAAAAACAACAAGTTTTTGTTCCCACTGCCTCAAGGTGATGGTCTGCGTCGTCTGAATACTGTTGCTGATTTTAAATTACCTTGGTCCATATATGCTCCTACTGTTGATCATGAAAGAGATGTATTAAATTGGGAACATGATTTAAAGCGAAACGTATGGGTGGTGAACAATCCATTCAAAAAGAATAACAAGAATAATAAAGATGAGGCTGATTCTGATTCTGATGGCGATGCTGAAGTGGAAAACGGCACTGATAGTCGTTCAAATAGTTCATCGCAATACGAATGCAATACATCAGAACTTACATCTGGGCGTGAAGACTCTGGAACCAGAGCATTTTCTGATTTGGCTATTGGTTTAAAGGATCACCATCTATATGCAACTGGTTATGAAGTGGTCAAGACTGAAAAGAAGGGTTATGGTTTATTTGCTATTAGACCATACTCTAAAGGATCCCTGGTTGTTGAATATACCGGTGAAGTGATTGATCTAAATGAGGTTGAACTCAGATTAAACACCATCTATAGAAAATCACAAAATTATTACTTTTTAGGCTTGGAACAAGATTATGTTATTGATGCTGGTACTAGAGGTTCTGTGGCTAGATTTGCTAACCATTCTTGTGACCCAAATTGTGAAATGCAAAAATGGTATGTTCAAGGTGAACCTAGAATTGGTTTGTTCGCTAAAAGGGATATCCAAGTTGATGATGAAATCACTTATGATTACAATTTTGAATGGTTTGAAAATGCTGAACCTCAAAAGTGTTATTGTGGGTCCAAGATCTGTCGTGTTCACATTGGTAAGAGAAGTGATTCAAAACAAGCTTCACCAGCCCCAATGGACGTTGCAAACGAAGCTTTGATGGCAAATGCGTTACTGTCTGCTATCAATGATACCTCATTACCTTCAACAGCAACAACAACACCTCCATCTTCTGCTCCAAAGAACAAGAAATCTACCCCAAAGAACAACCAACCTACTCCAAAGAACGTATCTCCAAAGAAATCTTCTTCTTTTTCAAGAAAAAATACAAAGCCAGCACATCCAAATATGAAGAAAGCCCTGGTTTCTGACAGTGATGGTCACAAGGAAGAGGATGCTTATGCCAAAAAGTTCCGTACTACAAGAAGATCTTTAAGATCTTTGATGACTGTTGACATTGAACTTCCAGCACATCTGAAGGCTGAACTGGGTATAAATATGGTTGCACCAGGTGAAAAGTATAGCGATTCTCAATCGTTCAATACTGAACCTCTTCCTTCAAGGAAACCATCCACAGTGAAAAAATCTCCAAAAAAGGCTCCACCTAAAAAGAAAACACCTCCTCAGAAACAACCACCTGTCAAATCTCCTGCTAAACGTAAGAGACCAAGAGTTATTTCAGATGATGAGGCTGAAGATGCTACCAAACCTCAAAACTCGGTTGCTTCCAAGCCATTAAGTGCGGAAAAATCATTATCTGATATTGAGCCTGAATTTGAACCTGAAGAGCCAAATTATAAAGTAGCTGTGGGTGTTCAACAAAAGGGTAAAAAACAAGTGGTTACAAGAAAAAGTCATGTAAATACATCTCTTTCTGAAAGAATGACTAATAGAAAGACTAAACCAGGGAAGTATATACCAAAATCTGAAAGCAAGTCTCCAAAGCCTGAAAAGCCTGTGATTTCTTCCACTCCAAGCATCTTCAGCTTGAAGAAGAGTAAGAGAGTTACTCCACAACCACCTCCAGAAGTTGTTGAAGTGCCTTCTGGTAGTCCTGGAATGGATGACTATCCTGGTCCATTTGATGAAGAAGAAGAAAAAAGAGCAACCAATTCTACCGCACTTGTTGTTGATCTGGAAAAACGTGATGATGATGCTTCAAACAAACAACTGATGAGAAACGAACCAAAAGAGATCTATCCTGTTGAGACCACTGAAGATGCATATCCTCCTCAGAGAGAACCTTACCGTCCTGACCAACCACCTCCACCTCCACAATACTATGAGAGATATTACTATAACGATCCTTACTACAGATCTTATTATGAAGGACCTCCAAGAAATCCACCATACCAACCTCCTCAATCTCCTCAAACACCACAAGAGCACCAAGATCCACAGCAGTTTTACCAAGAATCTCCAAGATCACAACAACATCAACAACAACAATCCCCGGCAGCACCAGCACCACAAGGACCACCATCCAACCAACAAGAACCCCCACAACAATATCCACAAGAACCACCAAGAGATAGAGGTTATCAACAATATCAACCATACCGAGGATATGGTTATCCTCCTCCAAGACAAGCTCCATATGGTTACCAATCTAGAGGCTATCAGCCACGTATTCCAGCGCCAATGCCTCCACCAGCCAACTACTACAGACCATACCCTCCATATGATCCGAATTACGAGGCATACCTGAGACAGCAGCATGCACAGCAATCATTGCCACCGGGTGCTTTTAGAGCCAACGCTGAGGATAATTGGTTGGATGAGCGCCGTCCAATTTCTCCAGATTTTGAAAATGATGAAAACAGGAATATCAATTCCATGATTAATCTTGAAGCACCTCAACCTTCCCAGGATCCAACTACTAAGCATGATCCGGCATCTCTTGATCCAAGAAGACGCAGAAGAGTTTGAAAGTTTGTTTGTTTTGGTTTGATAGAGTTTTTCGTTGTATTGGTCTTCTCAGTATTGCCAATATTATTGTGTTACTAATGTGAAAAGAAAGTTTTATATTATCTGTACTATTATTGTTTTAAAATGATTATATTTTTTATTAAGTTTACACATTTATGATTGTATGAATATAGTACTAATATTGTTCTAAAGAATATTCTTCAAGGTTTAATACTCTTTGGAGCCCTTCTCTTTGGCCCTTTACTTCTTGTCAAATGTTCCAACTTTTCTGGTTTATTCAATTGTGAAGAATCAAAAGTTTGAGCCTTTTGTAATTGACGACCCCCTGGGTATTTATTAAAAGAATCAGCAAATGGTAATTTTTCTGGCAATGCAGAATCTGTTTGAACTCTCTTTAAAATGTTTTCTAAATTGGACATTTTCTCAGCTTTTGTGGTGGCAACTTTTGGTTCTTCTTCTTCTTCAATTGATGCTGGTGGTGCTTCTGCTTTTGACTTTGCAGCTTTAGGAGTCACTTTTGGTTGTTCCTCTGTGATTGGTTTAGGCTTTGTTGATTTCAAAGAACCAAGCCTCTCTTGTAGAACTTGTGTTGAGCTGCTCAAAGTTCTTGGTTTTGGTTTCACATCTGGTGCACCAGTCTTCTTTCTGTTTCTAATTCTGTTGAATTGCTCTAGAGCTTCCAACTCTTTAGCAGAGACTTTTCTTTGTGGAACAGCAGGTTTCAACTTTCTAACCTTGGCCAAAGCTTCAGGCACTGGTTCTTGATCCTTCGCTATTGGTTCAGCTTGTCTTAGAGCACCACGTTTAGAAATGGCTTCTGGAACAGTTAAAGATGGTTTTCTTGCTGGAACTGCTGGTTTTAATTTTTCAGCCTTCTTCAAAGCTTCTGGGACCTCTAAAGAAGGTTTACGCACTGGAAGTTTTGGCTTCAATTTAGTCTTGGCTGCTAGAGCTTCCAACTCTTTCACTGATGGTTTTCTTGAAGTTGGTCGAGCTGGTGATAGTTTGTGCTTGATAAGAACGACTTCTGGATCAGAATCAGACTCTTGTGTGTGTTCACTTGGTGACAACTTGGCGCCTCTTGTTTTCTTTAAAGTTATTGGTTGTGGATGTTCTTCTTCTTCTTCCTTAACATTGGTACTTCTTTGTTTAGAAATGTGGTTTAACTTCAAGTTTTCAATTTCTTTTCTCTTTTTCTCTTCTTGTAATTTAATTTCTTCTTCTTGTTTCAATATTTGGGTCAATGTGTTAGATTTAGATGGTATTATTGGCTTGATCTTTGGTTTTGGTGGTTCAAAGTCTCTTGTTGGTGACTTGTTCAAAGCAGAAGTTAACCAAGAGTTTTTATCATCTGTCTTATTCACCTCATATTTAGGAGATAAAGCAATAGAACCCGAAGCTTGAGATGTTGATCCAGAATGTTGAATAGCAGAACCTAGCCAGCCATGCTTCTTTACTGGTGCGTTTTCTTTGGATTTAACTTCAGTTTTAGTCTGTTCTTGCTCAGACTGTTGTGCTAATAGCAATGCCTTCTTCTCCTCTTGTTGTTCTCTCCAAGTCTTTTTTCTTGGTGGTAATGAAGGAGCTTGCTCCTCTGT
The DNA here is from genome assembly GCA_030564525.1 of Liangdongia berthetii. NCBI lineage: Eukaryota > Fungi > Ascomycota > Saccharomycetes > Phaffomycetales > Wickerhamomycetaceae > Liangdongia > Liangdongia berthetii. The sequence continues at coordinate 11,042 of JAJLVX010000452.1, read as the reverse complement.
TTCATCAATAACAATAGATTCTTTCTTTCGTGGAGGTAATGGTGGATTTGATAATGATGATGACAATGATGATCTGTATAAATTTGGTTTGGGTTTTAATGGAGGTGGTGCAGAACCGTCATCAATAAAACTATGCATGTTCAACTTTGCTGGAGACTTCTTTAATGGTGATGATGTTACTGAAGAGGATGATTGTTTTAAAGGAGTTCCAAAATCTCTTTGATTGTCTGAACCTCTATCAAATCTTCTTGATGATATTGAATCATACTTATTAGTGGAAACTTTAGCTGGTGCAGCCAGAACAGGTTTTGATTTTGCAGCAGACGACCACTTACTTGGAGACGATGGCTCATGTTGTTCAATGAATGCCATTCTGTTGCCCTTTCTCTCTGGTAGTAAAGGTTTTGGACCTTCATCTTCTTTTTCTTCATAAATCAAATCACGAATCTTTGCATCCATTGATTTTCGATCTTCATCTGAAATTTGGAATTTGGAATACCTTGAAACATTTGGTTTAGGCTTTTGCATAATGTCATCAAATCTGATGATCTCAGGGATATCGTCATATTTCTTGTAATAATCTTTTCTTGGTGGTAAAGCAGGTGCATCATCATCATCAGTATCATCATTGTGTTTATTAGTACCATTAGAACGATTTGTACTATTCTTGAAACTCTTTTCATAATTGTATGCACTTTCATAAGCCAAGTCGTCAATGTCCAATCTATACTCTGACGACACCTGTCTGTTAAAATTCATCAAAGATTCGGAGTGTGGGAAACTACTAGCAGCACTTCTAGCAACAGGGCGTGTTAGAACGATATTACTTGATGAGTTCAAGTTTGACAAGTCGTCCTCTAGTTTTTTTCTTCTCTGTTCATCTTCTTTCTGTCTTTGGATATCTAATTGTCTGACTCTTTGCAAAAAGTCTTCTGCATTATCGTCATCATCAAAGTCCATTGTATGTCTAGTGCAAAGTATCAAAGCAAATGGCTATAAGTTTCAACTTTGTATTATTCGATGTAACCTGAATTTTCTTTGTTTACTTTTCAAAATTAGTATGGCGACATCCTAACACCAAGCGATATCGATGATATAACGATATTGGATTACAATGGTTGGATTTTAGTATGATATACAGTCTGTTTTAATGTATGTTATCATATCTTGTTGTTTTTGAGACTTATAATATATTACTATAATTCATGTGTTTTTAAGTTTTTCTTATGACCTCAATTGGTTGAATTACTATGCGTGCGGCATATTATTCACTGCAGCTGCAACCGGTGCGTATAGATTGTAGTATTAATACACCTAGTGTAAATTATAATAACAATATATCTGCAGTCTAGTAGATAATAGATTCTAGATTCTGGATTCTTACTCACTTCTCAGTAAGTTACTTACCGACTACAGTATTTTCTAATCAACATCAAAATCATATATCTAAGTAGTTGAACAATAAAAGAGACCATTTTGAACATGCAAGATGGTACCAGACCAAGGAAATGGCAAGATATATTATATATTAGAATCTTACTTCCAGTTACCATTACAACATATCCATTATCCATAATCCATGCCTTTTCTCATCCAATAATATTGTTCAACAAATCCAAATCAGCAATCCAACCAACCGTAAAAAGAAACCATACCAAACCCCCAAACCAAACAAAGTGTAATATATATAAAAAAAGAAAAAGATAAAGACCTTATGATAATAAGTTCTAGCAATGAAAAGAATATTGTAATGTATACTGCTTCAACGAGGTGTCTCATTCAAGACTCGTATGCAATAACGAAGCAATAGCAAAAAGCGGCAATTCACAAAACTAATGACAATAAATAGATAAAGCGAACTGGAAGGAATGCATGAAATGCAAACCTGTTTGGAGTATCAACTACTTGCACTTCACCATTGGCTTCAACTCCAAAATGTACTTCCCTTCCTTGTACTGTTGTCTTTTAGAATCGGTTTTGAGATATTTCCAGCCCACCAAGTTACCGCACTGGTGACAACAAATATCAGTAACCAAATAGAGTCCTGTGGTCATATTGCGGTACTCTTTAGGTCCTTGTATGACATTGACACTAGATAGGAACTGTTAGTATTGAAATGATGCTTTGTAATTGTGGGTTATTAACTTACACTTTTTCCATAAGATAAGCATCACCAGTTCTTCCCCTGTAGTCCTTTGACATAATCATCTGTGTGGAAGAGAGATGAGTTCTGCAATACGCACAACCCAATATATCGGATGATTGGTTTGACTTTATGTATGTGGAGTAGCGTATTCCCATTGGGTATGAGTATGTGTAGTTAGTTTCACTGTTGTGTGTTGTGTATATGGAGGAAAGTGAGGCTATTTTATGTGTCTAACTAAATTTAAGGGGATTTCATCATGCTCTGTGATTTGCTGAGATCGTTGGCCAGAGCACTCCAGTTGCAGGGAGTTGGGTGGTTAATAGTTATGATGATGGGGGTGGATCAACACTGGTTCTGTATGTGATGCTATAACCCCATCAGCAATAGACACAGTAGCAGCAGAGAGCTTATGGGCTCTGTAGTCTCTGTGCTTTTCAATATCATAACGAATATTGAATAATATATACACCATCACTCTACAAGATATGACACAAGTGATGTAGTACTGATCATTGTGTTCTGTAATAGCTAATCCCATCATTAATCATCGCTGTAAATATACCAATATGACCCATCCTTTCCTCTCTACACATCAACACTCTTATCACAGTTGATGCTGTTGCTGCTGGTGATGCTGCCTAAGAAAGTCGGAAGTCTTCAGTTCCGGTTTCTTTTGGATGGCGCACACTAAAATTTTAATGAGTAAAGTTGGTGTTTTAAACAGATCAATATTAGACCAAACAATCAGAATAGCAAGTGAAGCATAGTTTTGAAGCAGCAATGGAATACATAAAGATTGCAAGGGTATTATAATAGTCAAACGTTTTTTCATTTTTCAAACTAACTTTTTTTTCAGGTTGACGATGTTATCCTTCACAAGAGAGGTTACATCATACATGGCACTCTCCATCTAACTACACACCATCTTATATTCACAGTGAACAATCCCCCTCCTAATGGCTTAAGGGAACTATGGCTATGCTACCCAATGATTTCTTCCATTGTGCGCAAAAAGGGCTCTGCGCTGTTGAGCTTGGTTGCTAATATCGAGATTGATGATAACAGTCAACAACAACAGGGAGTGTTGGAACAATTACCCAAGTTGATCAACAAAGATGGAAAACAGTTGAATCCATTCAAACTGCACACAATTAAGATTTCTTGTAAGGATTTCAACTATCTTTCCTTTGATTTTGAAAGCGAATCAAACTCCAGAGATGTTTTTGACTCCATTATGAAATTGACTTGTCTTCAGGATATTTCACAATTATATGCATTCATTTACCAGCCGAACTCCATAGAACGAGCTTTGAACACTTGGTCCATCTATGACCCTGTCAAAGAGTTTGAAAGACAAGGATTGGTGTTCAATGCCAATACAACAACTCAAGAATCACCAACTACAAACTGGAGAGTGTCAAAAGTTAACTCCAAGTATCAATTCAGTCCGACATATCCAAATACACTAGTTGTTCCTAAAACCATATCAGACAGCGTCTTGACCCATGCATCCAAATACAGATCAAAACAAAGAATACCGGCATTGACATATTTTTATAAACCAAATGGGTGTACAATCACTAGATGTTCACAGCCATTATTGGGGCTAAAGCAAACAAGATCCATCCAAGATGAAAAATTGGTTGATGAGATCTTCAAGTCAAGCTCCCACAAGATTTCAAAGAATTTGATCATTGATGCCAGACCTACAACTAATGCAATGGCCCAAACCGCCCTTGGTGCTGGGTCTGAAAACATGGATAATTATTCAAATTGTGAAAAGTTGTATTTGGGTATCGATAATATCCATGTTATGCGTGATTCTTTAAACAAATTGAATGAGATTTTACAAACTGGTGATTTAAACAAGCCTGCTATCAACAAGGGCGCTTTGAAAAGAACTCATTGGTTGAAATACATATCTCTGTTATTATTGTCCACGGAGAAATTGGTGAAATCTTTAGTGTTGAACAACTCTAATATATTAATCCACTGTTCTGATGGGTGGGATAGAACTTCTCAAGTTGCCTCTTTGATTCAGTTATGCGTTGATCCATATTATCGAACCATTGAAGGGTTTGTCACATTGGTTGAAAAAGATTGGCTGTCATTTGGTCATAGATTCAATGAAAGATGCGGACACTTGAGTTCTGAAGCTATTTTCCATGATGAATGTAATGATTCTGGGCATGCTTCATTTGCAATCAAATCTGTTTCAAATCATTTCAAAAAGAAGAAACATTTAAAACTGACATCACCAATTTTCCATCAATTTTTAGATGCTACTTATCAAATTTTCTTACAATTCCCACAAGAGTTTGAATTCAATGAAAGATTTTTGAGAAGATTGCTATATCATTTATACTCTGGTCAATATGGGAACTTTTTATATGACAATGAATTTGAAAGGGTCACAAACAACGTTGCTCAAAAAACTAGAAGTGTTTGGGATTACTTTTTATCAAGAAAAGCTGAGTTTACCAATAAAGATTACAAGCCTGGTGAAACTGAATGGATTTGTCCAAATTATAAACAATTGAAATGGTGGTGGCAATTATACGGTAGAAGTGATGAAGAAATGAATGGTAACAATATTTCTAGTCCTGAAGATGATGTTTCTACAAATTCTGCATTAAATGGATTAGAATTGCAAGGAACCATTCAAAGCGAGCCAAAAGAAACTGAGAAGAAAGAGGAGCAGACTATTACATCAAAACTTGAAGCACCAATTCCAGAGAAACTGAATAATTCCATGAAACAAATGAAGGAGGAGGAACGTGAAAAGAATCGCATGTTTGCAATGACTCCACCACCACCAGTTAAAGGTGATATAAAGACAAGTTACACCAGTGATGACGATGATGATGATGAACAAAATAATGGTAAAAGTACAATTGCATTAGAGAAAGTTTCCAACTCACTAAAGGAGATGCATGTGTCATAAATAAATAAATTAACTATAGAAGTAAGAGGGTTATATAATATAATATTAAAAATGCAGGTCATTATTATAATGGATTTATATAAAAGCGCTGCGTACTCATAGTTTTATGTTAACAACAGGCTCTTTCCATCTGACCCCACACCATTCACTAATTTGTATAGCCATAGCTCTGGCACTTTGGATTTCTTCTTTGGAAGCACCATTGCTTAAAGCTCCTCTTAGATGGCCTTTCAATTGTGGATTGACATCTTGTGGGATTAAACATGCAATGATCACCAAACTTGATTGATGTGGTGGTAGGATCTCACTGAAGGATAGCAATGGGCTATATACGTGATTGATGGTGTATTCCCATAGATCAGGGTATGCAGAACTCATTTGATAAACCACACGTTTACTGATTTTCCCATACACTTGATCCCAGTATTTAACACCACGCTCTCTAATTTCTTGTGTTTGTTCAATACTAAAGTCCCTGCGCGATGAAGTTTCTCTTAACTCTTGTGGTGTAGCACTCTTCAAATCCATCAATGTATTGATGGCTTTAGGGATACCACCAAGTGCTATACTCTTCAGCACTGCTTCTCTGATTTGGGAAGCGATTAAAAATTGTTCATCCTTGTTAATAGTATCCTCAATTCTGAACATATTTTCAGATTCGATGAAATTAACGTTGTTGGAATCACCATTATTATTCAAATTCTTGATCATATTGGCTCTTTGGATAGCATCTTCTGCAAGTTGGTATTCATGCTCAATCGGCTTCTTAGCCAGCTTGTACTGGGCCTTCTTCAAGGCATAATGCAAGATCTTGGACGACTCATGAGGCTGGTTGCACACTGAGAAGGCAGCAGCAGCAATGAAGTGCCATGAATCCTTTAGGTAGGGAGTGTTGCTTAGTTGGACTAGTCTTGCCGGATTCAACCCCATGTTTTTGTTGTGGTGTTTATACTTGTTAGCGATGTATTTCTGTATCTTTGATATTGTTTTTGCGTTATAGCTGCGATGTATAATGTTTGGTGTGTGTAGCTTGGGTGTTGTTGTCATTCAATTCTCGGTGGTGGTGGTATAAGTTGTGATTCTTACTGTTATAGTTACAATTAGTACCGTTGATTTATTTTTTGATTTTCAAATTATTCTGATCATTCTGATTCTGCCGAACATTTAAGCTTAATTAACAGTTGATGGGACTTCAGACTTCTAGATGAATCATGAATCATGAATCATGAATCATGATAACTGGACAGTAGTATTATATTGTTTTGTGTTTCATAGTCATTATATATTATAATAATCTCTATAAACTTACCCAGTTATACAGTATTCCATGTATCTATTCTTCCCAAGAAATGATATTCAGAAACCACATCAAGGAACCGATGCCAATGGCAATCTATTCATCTCATAGATTAAATATTATTCCATTAAAATAACAAATCAGTTAATCTCACCAATCAATCAGTAATACATCTTATTCAGTAGTAGCACTAGTAATAAACAATACCCTTCGCTTAAGCGTTTCAGGCTGTGCATGAAAAGAAAAAATTGCCAGTCAAAACTCAAAACGGAAGACTTACAGATACAACTGATAAAAGAGACAGAACAGTGTGGTTATAGTGCTTATACTACAAAGATATTACGCTTGATCATTGTTGCTTACCATCGTCATCATTTCCATCAACATCATCATCATCACAAGTTGTCTATATCATCCATAGTCCTTGTCCCCTTCACCTCGCTTATAGACCCTGCTACAAGATACTATACATTTACCGACAAACGTGTCATAGAGAAGCTGTCGTGAGAGTGTTTATTTATTCGTTTGTTCATACCTACAGTTACACATATCTTAAAGATCTACCCTTACAGTACTCCGTCCCTCAATCGTTGTTCTCCAGATACTCAAAGATGCTAACAAGACGTACAACAATAGGTGCTCTAGCTGCCATCATCCTTATTCTTTTATTTCTATTGAACAATAAAGATCAATACAGTATCAAAGACATCTCACAATATTTGGACTATCTAGAAAAGGAAGAAGACCCTTCTCTATTCACACAAACACCGGCAACCGTGGTTGATAACAACAGTGAACATGTTCTTGAACAACATAAAATTGAAGCACAAGTCAATGAATTGTTAAAGAAAAAGATTGATAAAGAATTGGCTTTTGAAAAGGAAGAATTGAAGAAACAAAAGGAAAAGTTGGACAAGTTGGAACAGGAACGTAAAGACGAAAAATCCAAACTGGCTGAAGAACGTAAAGAGTTGGAATCAAAGGTTAAGGATTTGGACAAGCCTTTAAAACTCGTTACATTTGATAAAGTTTCTACATCTCCAGAGTTCCAAATCAAATCATTTTCATTGAAACAACAGGTTACTGAACCAAATGCAGAAATTTCTGTCGATGCTGATGCTAACGATCTCATTATTCTTTCCTCCTTCACTCCAACTTTTGGTAAGGATAGAACATACAAGGACTTTTTGGATATGATATCCAAAATCAATCATCCACAATACAAAACTTCATTGGGCTTTTTGGTCTCTACAAAGTCCCAATTTGATGAAATTTCCACTCATTTCAAAGAATATTTCGAAAAACTTGAAGGTAATCCAGAGTTAGATACCATAAAGAAATCTTGGTCAAAAGTCACTTTAATCCATGCTGCGTTCCTTGAAAAGGAGTTTAATGTTGATCGTGAATCAAGACAATCTCCTGAAGTCCAAAGACAAAGAAGAAGACTGTTAGCAAGAATGAGAAACTTTTTGGCCTCGAATAGTGTTGTCCATGAACCTTATTCCCTTTCCATTGACAATGATGTTTTCGAAATACCAACTGAATTTGTCAACGTTTGTATTAGAGAAGATCGTGATATTGCAACCCTAAGAGTCGACATGAAGGATAGTTTTGGTCGTATCTTGACTGATTATGACAAGAACTCTTGGGCTGGTGATAGAATCGTCCCAACTGACGAAGAAAACCATAAATTGGATACTGACCCAGACTATTACTTTGTGCCAAACTCTGGTCCAAATGCTATCCATTTAGAAGATTTGCACAGACATCCAGCAAAATATGGTATCACAAAGGATCAATTTGCATCTTATGAATTGAAATCTGTTGGTGGTGCTGTTTTGTTTGCAAAGACCATGATCTACAAGCAAGGTGCAATTCACACACCATTGTATGTCATTGGTTCCAAGTGGACTAGAGAAGGTTATGATGGTATTGAAACTGAAGGTTTGTGTTACATTGCCAATCTATTGGGTTACAAGTGTTGGGGTTATCCAAACTTGGTTGCTTTTCATATAGTTTAAGGAATAATTATAGATATTATAAAGAATAAAGAATGCTATATTATGTGATACTCAATGTTGTAATAACAAAAGTAGTTTAAACCATATATGTAACTAGTTTATCACGTGATATTTCATTAAAATTGAATTGAATCTCAAGATAACCCAACAATACTACCTATATTTCAATCTATAATTTGATTATTTGATTCCAATCACTGTTAATTACTCAATTGGTTATTTGTTTCATGTTCTAGTCCCTTTCAATTGATATTACAATCAACATCAAACTTCTCTTCAGATCAATCCCTATAATTTGGGGACTGCACGAAATTCAAAATCGACTACATATCACCAAAACAAAACATTAAAATATCACCACTTCAAACACCATCAAGTCAACCATCACTGTGTTGAAAGTTGGAATCATATCTGATAACCCCAGTGGAGAAATAACTGAGCATGTCTGATAGAGATCAACCCAATGGATCAAGGCAAGATCCACGCCTGCAATACACAAGCAGACTACACCGCTCACTATCACAACAACAACAGAATCATGGTGAAAGCCACATGAAGGTGTATTCAACATCAGAACCCAACCATAAGACTGGGGTTCGTGTTTTCAAGGGTCAGCATTCGTTAAACCACAAGAGACGGTATTCAGTGGAAAAGAGGTCTGGTGATGAAAGACATCCAAGCGCCATTGATGATGAGTTCACATCTCTTGTGGATGATGAACAGATCGCCTCAGAATACCCTGCTGTTGCTGGGAAAACAACACATGTATCCAATTGGCTTGTGAGAAGTGAAAGTTTTGAATTTCCCAAGTACAAAGAGCCTAGTGTTGCCACGCCATTTAGAGAAGTTATTATGGATCATTTTTATCCAGGCAAAGAAACTAAAGATGAATTATGTTATATTCAATATGATGATCAAAGAGCATTAATGAACCATTATGAGAAATTGGAAAAGGATTTTAAATTAGACATATTTGGTCATATCGATGATGTTGGTTATTTATTATTTTTCCCTGTCGCTAACCATAAAAAACAAGGTGTACAAAAGGTTGTCAAAGGTCATAAATATCCTCTTCAGCAGTATAAAAACAGTGATTTGTTTGTCAATGATGAATGGAAGTTGTATATTAAAAGAGGTGAAAATACACCAGATATGAAGACTGAAATAGAGAAATTGTTTAAAAAATCGGTTGGTAAATCTTTCTTTATTAATACAAAGTTGAAAGAATTTGAAATTTATGTTCATGAACCTGAAGATGTTTTGAAGCTAAGGAAGCTTTATAATTCATACATTGAAAATCACAAGACTTATTTAAAGGTTGATCTCTCTGTTCCAACAAGTTCATCTAAAGAGATTAAAGAGAGTATTGAAGAAGTCCTTGACTCTACAGATGAAGAAAGTTTCGATGATACTTTTAGTTATGGTCCAAAAAGAATTGATATTTCCAGTTCTCCAGTAAAGGAAGTATACAAACAAGAAAAGACTTTCTTGAAAAATTCCAAGAAAACAGATTCAAAGGAAGACCTTAATACATCATCAAAGAAACTTCAAATCCAGTTAACGTTGGATGACATTTCAAAAGATAGTACCATTGATAATGCTGCTATTGAAAATGATGAAGTTGAAGAAATACATAATCACATTCTTCATGCCGGTGATTCAAGTTCTGATAGTGATTTAACACCATTGAATAGTAGTGCAGCAATGGAATATATTGATGATTTTAATGAAGAAAAAGAAAATAGAGTCTCAACAAGATTTCCTAAGAGAGTTGGTACCAAAAGTTCATACTTTGATAAAGATGTTTCATCAGCCAAGGAATTATTAGATGACATTGATCGCGAGAATAAGAATTTAGAATTTGATGAAGTCCAATCCAGAAGATTAAACACTAATTCTACAGGCTCAACAACTAGAAAATCTTCACCTACATTATTAACGTCTTCTGTTCCAACTACACAAAGAATTTTTCGCAAAAGAAAAGCGCCTGTCATTGATGATGTTGAAGCTCTGAATTCTCAAGAGAATCCACACGTTATTGGTTCCCCTATAGAATCAATACCATCATCTCCTGTGTTATCATCAGCAAAGAAACTAAAACTTTTCCGTCCAACGTCCCCATCTCCATCTGCATCACAGAGTTTATCCTCATCGCCAGAAGTTTCTCCTCGAGCAACACATAGGAAGAAGCAAAAAGTTGGACTTGTTGGTTCAGATTGTGTTCAAACTGCGTACAAGCCTGATACTATAACCAGAAGTGCCATTGACTCAAATTACCTTGTTTTAAGAAATCTTTTAAAAGACCCAAAGAATAAGACCAATATTAAAAAAACAGTGACAAATTTCAAAAAAAGAATTACATCTCTAAACATTAAAGACGTGATTTCCTATGCATATTCATCTGAGAATGGTGATGTATGTTTTAAGGTAAGAGGTGGTGATAAAATATTGAAATTGATCAAAGCTTTCCATGGGTTTTCTTACAACGGTCAAGATGAACCTATTCTTGCAATCTTGTGTCATAATGATTTTGGAAAGAAGTTTTTCAAAGATAATGATTCTGTTAAAATGAATTAAAATGAAATAAACGATACCTTGCATATTTTATTTTGGTTTGTAAATGTATACTTCCAA
>JAJLVX010000451.1:0-57625 GCA_030564525.1 Liangdongia berthetii | reverse complement strand
AGCAACAAGTGTGCTATCTACTAAACCAGGCACAATACTATGAGCAAAGCATCAGCAACATAGCATGTTCAACAAGAGCATCTACTTACCAGTAGGCTCAAAGTTTTCATGTACTGGACAAATTAGTAAACTCACGTTAGTATACTCACCTATAGGATTGCAGAAGTATTCTGTTCTCTCATTGACAAAGAACGTATAAGGCTTTTAACCTATCAAGTCTAGTGAATAAAGATTACGTAATTGATGAGTAATCGTTCACCAGAATTGTATGTCCTCTATTCTATAAACTAATTATTTATGGATTAAACTAGTTCTTTATATATGTCATCTTCAACCCCACAAGCCTTGTATGTTTCTAATTAAGCTTTTCCACGTATTACTTGTTTTGGTTCTTAAGGCCTTATCTCTAATTTGTGTTTTATCAGACAAGTAGACGCTGGGGTTCTAGACAATGTTTAGAAGTTCTGGACACTGTATAGATAAAACCAACATCTTATAAGTGAAAATGAGATGGTGCATAAAGGTACATGAATATGCATATACATCCGCTGACAAAACTGTAATGATAAGCAGTGGAGCAACAGCCACACGTGAAATGCTATAGATTCTATGAGTTTGTTACTACTATATATAAGCAGCTATGCAGAAATGATAATTACAAATGCAAATGTACAGTTCAAGCCAATCTATTCACTCAAAAAATGTCGTTTTCAGAATCAAAACAACTCTTTAGGGAAGACATTATTGAGTCTCCAAGCAGTGATAATGAATCCAATCAAAGATCTAATGAAAAACAAGTTAAAGCTTCAGAAGAAGATGCAACTTTAAGGTTCATGGAGAAATATGGAGATGATTCACTTATACAATTGACTCCAAGAATTGAAAAACGTATTAAATGGAAGTTATACCTTTGGTTAATTCCAATCTTGATTGCACATCCCACAATCCTATTCGTTGATAAATCAGTTTTATCTTATGGTGTACTGTTGGGTTTGTTCAAATCAACTGGGATAAATACAACTCAATATAACTCGATTTTCTATACTGGTTATCTTAAATACTAGTAAATTGTAACTATAAATATATGAGGTCTGTCTCATGAGTGAGACAAGTTCATGAGGAAGAACTGAATGAGCTATTGTCCGTCATGGCACGAATCACACGTAACTCTAGTGGTAATTCTCATGCTAGCTTGTTGGTCAAGTCCCATTGAATTATTTGTTGCAAAAATACAACTTTAGTAAAACATTGACTGCAATCATATTCTCATGGGCAATATTAGTGTTCACAACAGCAGCTGCTACAAATTATGGTGGGCTGATTGTATTGAGATTCTTATTAGGGTTTTGTGAAAGTGTTGTGTTGAGTGCTAATGAAATCACATTGGTTCAATTCTTCACACCAAGAGAACGTGCAATCATCAATCCATTTGTTTGGATTAGTTGTGCTGGGTTGGCAACATGGGTTGGTGCAACTTGGTGGGTTCATATCATATGGATTATTATTTGTTAAAAGCTCCATTGCACTTTGGAGGATTTTTGTCTTAATTATTGGTGGTATTACATTCTTGATTACAATATGGACTTTTTTGGTATATCCATCAAATCCAGCAGAAGCTAAATTCTTAACAATTGAGGAACGAGTGTTGTTGATCAATAAGATCCAAAGAGCTTCAAGTTCATCAATTGAGCAAAAACAAGTCAAATTATACCAGATCAAAGAATGTTTAAGAGATCCAGTTACTTGGTTATTTGTTGCTTGGGGGTTTTGTTCAATGTTACACAATAACCTAATGTTTCAAGCAAATTTGTTATACAAGAGTTTGGGTTACAGTAGTTTAGACACTACATTGATTAACGTTGTTGGTGGTGCTTTTGGAACATTATACTTACTTGGTGGTACTTTGTTTAATTATTTTTTTAAAGACTGTTCAGCAATTGCAATTCTATTATCTGCAGCACCAGCATTAGCAGCATGTCTTGGTATGATGTTGATTCCATGGGATAAGAAGCTTGGATTAGTGGCAATGTTGACATTGGCAAACAATTGTTTTGGGTTGGCTTTTATTACAGGTGTAGGATGGAACACTGTTAGCGCAGCTGGTTATACAAAGAAGTTTTATAGAAACGTTTTGTTTTTCGTTGCATATAGTATTTCCAATATTATTAGTCCACAGATTTGGAAAGGGAACCAAGGTAATAGATACTATGTTGCATGGTCAATTCAGGCTGTGTTATCTTATTTTGCAACAATCACACTTGGGTTCATCATTCATTTCACTTTAAGAGCACGGAATAAAAAGAGATTACAATATATTGCTGAGCATCCAGATGAGAAACAAGGTCAAGTTATTACTGTCAATGAAGAAACTGGTGAAGAAGAGATTGAATATGTTGACATTGCAAATTTGGACTTGACTGATTTTGAAAACAAGGCATTCATATATCCATTATAATACATATATGGTATATAGAGCTGCATGATTATGTACAATGATGATAAAAAGAAATTCACGATATAATATAATAATTATTAAAAACTATAAATCAAGCCTCATTTGAGAAAATAGGGTTAACTCTTGCAAACCACTTGGTAGCCCAATCACCTTCAACCAAACCAGTTGGTGGAACGTTAGAACCCTTTTCATCACCAGCGACAGCTAGTTCTCTGTAATGAACATACTTGATCCATAACAAGACATCTGCCCATGAAAACTTGTCACCATAAACATAGTCACCTGTGAAATACTTTGTGTGGTCAATTTTGGCCTGGAACTTGTGCTTTGGCAACTCTTCATTCAAGAACCTTATGGCATCTTTCCAGTACTTTGGATCGTTTGGCGTAGCTCTAATGGCTGGGATATCACGACCTTGTAGAACCTTTGACTTGAGGTAGGCAGCCTTATCTTCTTCTGTTGGCAATAGGTCAACTTCGTAAGGCAACAAGATGTTGGTCAAGACAGGGCTCAACCCTTTATTCAACACTTGTTCGAATTCTTGGATGAACTGCTTGTTTGCCTCAACATGGTAGACTTGGAATGGATGCTCCAAAAAACCCTGTTCGATCAAAACAGCTTCATTGTGCAAGATGTAATCGACAATTTTGTAGGAGTCAGAGATGGTGGCAGCACCAATTGTCACAGCTGGCAGGGTGTAATAAGGAGGTTGAGGATTTGGAGGAACATTGTGGGCCTTTAAAGTCTCTGGGATCTTGCTAAATGGAACTGGCACAACGGTGTACTTGATACCATTGGCATTGAAGAGGTATCTGATCTTTGCAATGGACCCGGACCAGGTGTCGACTTTGGATGGAATGTTGTATAGCTGAACAGTGGACATAGTGTGATGGTAAGGTAGTTGTAGAATATAGGAGTATTGCTGATGTGAACAACTCGAATGGATGTTTGGATCCTTTTATAGGCAACTAACCATGCTTTGCATGCTTCCCCCGTTGAACCACAATTCTATTCAAAATAACGCTAATGGAGCCCAAAGAGAAGAAATAAGCAGGTTAACAATTCATAAGAATTAGTGAAGTTGTTAAGTTGTTTACTAGTTAGATATATAAAGGGATCAAGTTATATTTGTATCTAAGCTAGTGTTTTTGAGTTGGTTGAGTTTACCGGTATTAAATACTGATATTAGTCATATATTTAAAAATGACACATAAAAATAAACGGGCTAAAAGAAACCCATTGATCCTCCAAGCGATCACAAGTGCTTCTCCACAGGGCCACTGGACCCATCCAGACGACAGATCGAGAGAGTTCAACCAACTACAGACTTGGATAGAGTTTGCAAAGACTGCTGAGCGAGGGAAACTGCATGCCATCTTCATTGCTGATCATTTGGCATTATATGACACTTATGATGGTCCTCATAACTACAAACATCCAGTGAAAACAGGCCATTTTGCTCCAAGAATTGACCCGAGCGCCATTGTCTCTGCTATGGCTAGTGTCACTGAATCCCTAGGGTTTGGCATCACTTTTAGTACTCTTGTTGAGCACCCGTACCATTTTGCTAGAAGATTAGCAAGCCTTGATGATTTCAGCAATGGTCGAGTTGCTTGGAATATTGTCACTAGCTTCTTGAAAAGCGCAGCAAGACAAGTTGGTCTTGATGATTTGCTTACTCATGATGAAAGATATGTCAAGAGTCAAGAATACCTCGACGTTGTGTATAAACTATTGTTAAGCTCATGGAGAGATGATGCAGTTGTTTATGATAAAAATACTGGTGTGTTTGCTAATCCTGATGCTGTTCGTGAGATTGGCCATGCTGGCAAGTATTTCAAGGTCCCAGGCCCTGCTGTTACTGAGCCAACTCCTCAAAGATTCCCAGTGATTTTCCAAGCTGGTACAAGTGATGCTGGTGTGTTATTTGCTGCGGAAAATGCTGAGTTAGTGTTTGTTAGTGGGTTGAATAAACCAGGCACTAAAGAGTCAATCATTAAGTTGAGAGAAACAGCTGCCAAGTTTGGTAGAGATCCTCGATCTATAAAGATCATTGCTGGTGCAACTTTCCATGTTGGAAAGACTCATGAAGAAGCTTTAGAAAAATTGGCCTTAACAAAAACCCATTTCCCAGAAGAAGCTAAAGCTGTTGGTTTCAGTGGTGTTTCGGAATTGGATCTGGCCAAATATAAGTTGGATGATGTTGTTATTCCTCCAAAGAAAGTTACCAATGCTCATCAAACATATACCAAGAATATTTTGAATAAACCTGGAATCACCAAAAGAGAAATCTTGGAAGGGTATGATAGATCTGGATTATTTGTTGGTACTCCACAAGATATTGGGGATCAAGTAGAAGAAGTCTTGAGTAAATTTGACATTGATGGGTTTAACGTTGATATTACAATTTATCCAAATGATTTGAATGATTTTGTTGATTTGATTGTTCCTGAACTACAACAACGTGGATTAGCACAAAAAGAATACAGTGTTCCTGGTGGAACGTTGAGACAAAATGCATTTGGAAACGTTTGGAAAACCTTCCTATCAAATGATCATCCAGCCCATCATTTAAGATGGCCTAAAGGTGTTCCAGTTGGAGAGTTTGAAGAAAGTTTGGAAAGAAAAGAAAAGCAAAGGGAACAAACTAGAAATACAGTTAGAAGTTCACTCAACTTATGATTTACATTAAACCTATAATTAATCATAGATATATGCTGTTTTTTTCATAATATTTATTATTATAAATAGTACATAATACCCTTACTGCATATGTATGCATATGTATGCATATTCATGTATTCTTCTTATGTAATACAGCTAAGGGGTATAATTCAACAAAAAACAAAATGATTCAATCTTATAAGCTGCTGACATCGTAAGCATCATGATACCAACCAAAACAATCACACACAAAGGTGAGATACCAGCTGCCACAACAGTCACTACCACGCAACAAGCTCCACCGCCAGTTGGTACCGAGGAGCTCTCTGTTAAACGAGCTGAAGAAGTTGATTCTGATCCTAGAGAGATTCAAATTGAATCTGATTTACTTTATGAACCTTCTGATTCAGAATCTGAAGGTGAAATAAAGCATACTACTGGAGCTGAACTCAGAGTAGCAGGTCAATGGTCTAAGCTTGTTAAGAGGTTTGCTTTGACAGGCACAAGGGTGTTGCTAGTTTGTACCAAATGTGGAATGCAGTGGCGTACTGGGTCTAAGAGTGGTTATAAAAGTGTTCTCACCAATCATTACAAAAGGGAACACAATTTGCTTCTTGCCCTTAATGGAAGGATCATAACACCAGAGCAGTCATTTAAAGCGAAAGAACTCCATATTGATCGTGTTTTGAAGAGTATTTTCGCAATGAACAATTGTGTAACTCTTTATCTCAGACTACGAGGCATGGAGCTTTATCATGAGGATAAAGAAGCAAATATTCAGATCACTCCAACGGTTGCTTGTATTGCTGCTTTAAGAATTCTAATCAGCAACAAGGGAAATCTAAGAGATGCTTTCAAAGAGTTGGAACAAAAAACTTCAGATGTGGATTTTTTGAACGAGTTATATAACTTGGAAATATTAGTTAATTAATATATTTTTAATATACTTGATTTGAAAAAGTGATATTATTTCCAAATTATTGGCTAAAGTTTCCAGTTTGAATCAAAACCACAAATTATGAGTTGATAATTCCCTTGAATATATATTAGATAGTGCCGAAGATTACTTAATATTTACATATCTGGTGTTCCTTCAGCTTTGATTGAAGTTGAAAGGAGAGAAATTGCTTCTTGCAATTGAAGAAACAGCAAATGGTATTAAGTTTTAACCAATTGGATTATAAATTTTGTTGGTTTCAGTACAGTGTGTACAGAATGTAGCTGCAAGACTATTTCACTTTTATACGGTTTTACCCTAGTACATACAAGATGGCCGTAATTTCCAATTATACACAACTGAAACTAATTAAATAAGTACTGTTATAGATAGTTTTCAGGGTTTTGATTTTAATTTGTCACCATGGGAATATTTGGGCATATATACAATTTACCGGCCGTTGATCCATTCATCCTCTAGTTGATTATTTCATTGTTTAAATTTTATGTGTCAAATTTCAATTTGCTTATCAATATGATCATTCATGTACTGTATAATTGTTTGCATTTTATTGTTTTGAATAATAATAGTATTTAATTTATTGTATATCTGTATAATATCATAATGTTTCTTCATCTTCATATAATTTTCAATATATAATTATGTATATATTGTGTAGCAGCTGCATCAATATCAACCCAAATACTGTTCTAATTTAGATAAATAACGCTTAGCTCTGGCTTCACCATCAGCAATTCCTGGAATGACTTGTACGGTGACATCAACAGATGGATGATGGGATGAAGCATGATTAGAAGATGTCTTTTTAGCAGTTTCTTCTGGAGAAGCCAACAATTCCAACAATGGGTCATAAGATTCAGTAGCAGCAGCAGCAGCAGCAGCAGTCTCACCACTAGAAATATCTAACTTAATCTTGAATCTTTCCAAATTGTGTGGCAACTCAATCAATTCTTCAAAGATAGGATCATAGTAATCAGATTTATAAACCTGAGTCTTGTATGCAAAAGTTTCTGCACGCTTCGAAGCCTTTGAAACAAATTCTTTTAAAGAAAGTTTAGATGGGGCTTGAGAAGCTTCAAATTTAGTCAATGGGAATGTCTTTGTGATGATGATTGGCTGAGGCTTTGGTTTAGCTGATTTACCAGCACCTTTACCACCTTTACCAGATTTTTCAGCCAAGTGTAATTTTTCAATATGTGTCAAATCTAATTTACTATGTTGATCAACAATTTCAGAGATCTTTTCAACAGACTGTGGAGAGATCTTACCCAAGTATACTAAAACATCACCTTTTAATAAACGACCATTTGGACCTGAAGCTGGGATTTTGGCAATTGCATCCTCCTTAGAGATTCCATTGGCTTCTAATAAAGCAGCAACTGATGGAAACAACACTTGTTTTCCGTCCGCATGGTGTAAGGCAGTGTTATTACCTGAAGTTGGTGTTGGAGGGGGAGGAGCACTAGTCTTTGGAGCAGCAGCTGGAGGAGCTGGGGAAGATGGAGCAGCAGCACCATCAATTTTTGGCAATTCCAGAGTGGCCAAATCGTCACCAGGTTCAGCAATAACAGCAATTGGTGAGCCAACTTT
This sequence comes from Liangdongia berthetii, assembly GCA_030564525.1. Classification (NCBI taxonomy): domain Eukaryota; kingdom Fungi; phylum Ascomycota; class Saccharomycetes; order Phaffomycetales; family Wickerhamomycetaceae; genus Liangdongia; species Liangdongia berthetii. The sequence continues at coordinate 49,958 of JAJLVX010000451.1, read as the reverse complement.
AACATTTGAAGACCCGTCACCCAGAATGATTTTAGCTAAAATCCCATCATCTTGAGCTTCAACATCAATTTGAGCTTTGTCAGTCTCCACTTCTAATAAAACATCTCCCGATTTAAAAGCTTGGCCTTCTTTGAATTTCCATTGGGTGATACCACCTTCGTTCATTGTTGGAGACATTGCTGGCATTTTGAACAATTCAGCTTTTGATAGAACAGAACTTGAATGGAGAGCTATATATGATTAATAAAGAGTACTTATTGAGTTATGATAATAAATCCATACCTCTTCTCTGGGCAAATACTGCCTTGGCGAATGGTCTGGAACTAGCACGAAGCATTGCGACTGATTTTCTCTCTGGTTAATTTAAAAAGTTGTACTGTTGATTAAAAGTTCAACTCTTTTTTTGTTCTATTTTGTTTATCCAAACCAGCTGGTGATGCCCCCACGCGGAATTTTTCCATCGGAGAAATATTTGGTGGGATTCTGCGGGGGTTCGATTCTTCATAGAGGAAGATGATTTTAGAATTATGTACTACAATGAAATGTAGGAGTACTACTAGTTATATATTAATCATCATGATGCCAATTCAGGTGCAATGTTGGAGTCCTTCACTTGCGGATCAACCAGTGCAGATGCCAACTCTGCAGTTTGTTTATCAATTCTCTTGGGTCTTCCCCTACCTCTCTTCACTGTATTAATCAATTCATTGTCGATATTAGGGTATTCTGATGCATTGTTAGTATTATTAGTATCATTTTCAGTAGTAATAGTGGAAGGATTAGAACTGGCATTAATGGCATTTGCTGCTGTGTCAAATGAAGGTGTATCCTTCACATTCTTCTTAGCAACTTTTCTCATTGGTGGATGTTCATGTGGTTGGTGTGGTTCTATGGTAGATGTGCCCAGAATCCCCAAAGGATACTTTTTAGGTCTTCCTTGTGGTCTTTTGGGTCTTTGCTCTTCCTCTGCACTCTTTTCCTTTTTAGGTCTTCCTGGGGCTCGTTTAACATTCATTTGGAAGATATACTTCTTGCTTCCTGGGGGTTTTGTAGTTCTTGATTTCTGTTCCTCATTATTTACTATTCTGTGCTCTAATACTCGCAGTGTAGTAATATCGCTCTCATCTTGAATATCTGTTGTATGTATGCTTTGGTGTTGCTGTTGATTGTTATTATTACTCTGGCTACCAACTTTAAAAGTTGGTTTCATCCGTACTCTTGGTTTAACCATAGATATTGGGGAATTATTGACAAACCTAAACACCTTTGCCTTCGAATATGACGTTTTATCCAATTCTGTTGATTGTAATGTTGTTGTTTTATATTTTCTTGGTCTTCCACGAGCAGAAGCTGTTGATGTTAAAGAAACATCAGCTTCTCCCTTAGCAAACTCTTCATTGTGGTTGATGAATGCAGTGGTTGTACTTGTCACCAGCTTAGCTTCTTCAGCAGCAGTACCAGCTGTTTAAACAATCAAAGATGTTAGTACTATTCATATCCTTATATGATACTGCTCATGATACTCCTTCTTCTTCTTCACTCAAAAATAACCATAAACGGACGACCAAAAAAAGAGACAAAAAAAGAGTATATCGACAATATCAACGCCATACCACCAGAACATACCTTGTTTCCGCAGCATCTCCACCTTCATTCCTCTGCTTCACTCTTCGAAGTGAATCATACTCCAAACTAAAATCAGTCCAAAATTCAGCCCAGAAAAAAAACATTAAAAAAACTTCCGAATTTGGAAATGTGCCACAACCGGTAAAATTTCCAGTTTTAAAAAAAATTTATGCGATGAGCTTCAAGTTTATAGAGAGGCAGGGAGAAGGATTCAATAGAGCACAGATGGGTAGAAAGAGAGCGAACAGGTTTGTGGAGCAGCAGAGAAAGATAAAGAGACAACAGCAGGATGATGCTCTTTTTCTCGGGCTGGCTAACGTTGCTAATGGTTTAGACTCTGAGTTTGTTGATGCTAATGCTAGTGAAAGTGGTAGTGGTAGTGATGTCGATAACAACAACTCTGATTGGGAAGATCAGGAGCAAGATTATGAGCTGAAACCAAGAGTGCTGAAGAACCAACAGAGGGAACAGGAGAGATTGCCTATCAAGAAGGATGGTAAGGTTCAAAGAGTGGTTCAAGCTGAACAAGAATCTGAAGACGAAGAATCTGAAGCCGAAGAAGATGATGATGATGATGAAGAAGATGAAGTTGAACAACAACAAGCTGAAGCATCCCAGGAACAAGAATCAGAAGAAGAAATTAATGATGAAGAAAAAATTATCAAATTGAAAGAAGAACTAGCTGATCTGGTTGAAAAGTTAATCGAAGAACCAGAAGAACATATTGGTTGTTTAACAAGACTTGTTAGAATGGCACAATCCAAAAACCCAAACACTGCAAGATTTTCTCTATTGGCTTTAGTCCCAGCATTCAAGTCCATCATTCCTGGTTATAGAATAAGACCTCTAACTGATGCTGAACAACGTGAACGTGTTTCAAAAGATGTTCAAAAATTGAGAAATTTTGAACAAACTTTAGTGTTAAATTATAAGAATTATGTTGATTTATTAACTTCATATTCTCAAAATGCCAAAAAAGACCCCGATATGGCTAATTTTTCTGTTAAAGCTGCCTGTGAAATGAGTGCTAATTTCAAAAATTTCAACTATAGAAGTGATGTATTATTGATTGTTATTAGAAGAATATGCAGACATTCAGTGAAAAATGACATCATGTTTGATAAAGCTATTAAAACTTTGGAAACTTTGATCGATGAAGATGATGAAGGGGATATTTCATTTGATGTCACAAGATTATTAACAAAAACCATCAGAAATAGAAAGTTTAGAGTCGATGAAAGTGTTTTAAACGTGTTACTTTCATTAAACATCTTATCTGATTATGATCCAAATGGTGCTCAAGAAGATAAAGAAGCTAAATTAAAATTGAAAAAGAAGGATAGAGTCCATTTATCTAAAAAGGAAAGAAAGGCTAGAAAAGAAAGAAAAGAAATTGAAGAAGAAATGAGAAAAGCTGAACAAGCTGTATCTGCTGAAGAAAGAGAAAGATACCAAGCTGAAATTTTGAAAATGGTATTGACTCTATACCTAGATATTTTAAAGTCAGGTTCTGAAATTTTGGTTGGAAGTGTTTTGGAAGGTTTGGCCAAAATTGGTCATATGGTGAATTTTGATCTATTGGGTGATTTCTTGGAAGTTATTAGAGAAATTATTAAAGACATCGTCTCTGATGTTGATAATTTAAGTGGAAATTCTTTACGTCAAGTCTTATTGGCTATTGCAACATCTTTTGCTCTAGTGTCAAACCATGCTCAATTCAAAGTTAGTGTTGATCTATCAAATTTCATCAATTCTTTATTTGCATCTTTATATGCCATCTCTTTTGATTCTGACATTGAATTTTCATATAAGACACTAAGACTGGCTGACCCATTGAATAATGATTATATCAAACCATCTGTTAATGTTTCAACTAAAATTGAACTATTATTAAGAGGTCTTGAAAGTATTTTCTTTAGATCTAAAAACGGGTCAGAACAAAGAGCTTTAGCATTCTCTAAAAAATTATCAACTTGTTTATTACAAACTCCTGAAAAGACTTCAATTGCATTGATTAAATTCTTGCAAAAACTAATGGCTAAATATGGTGAAGTTGGTGCATTGTTCTCCACTGAAGATCGTGTCGCTAATGGTAGATATATCATGGATGCAAATGTCCCAGAAAGAAGTAATCCTGCTGCTGCTACAATGTGGGAAATGGTGCTCTTGGAAAAACATTATAGTCCCGCTATTGCTAAAGGTGCTAAACAACTACAGAATTTGGCAAAAGAGGCTAATAATTAATAGATATTAAAATCTCGTTTTAATGCAAAAGAATACATGTGTATAATTATAACCTACCTTGTATTTTTGTGTGCTGTTGTCGAATAAAATAATGTATATGCAGTATTAAAAGATGATAAGGAACACCTATAGCTTGAACCCTGTAGTGCCTTGTTTAACCTTTTCCTTGATCAAAGAACCCTTAACATCAGTCTTTTCACCCTTTTGATTAATGACCGTAACATTCTTAGCCTTGGACAAAGTATCAATAACATCTTGTTTCTTGGACTTCTTATGCTGAGCAGGATCACGAGACTTTAATTCCTTAGATCTCTTACGTTTGCTTGCTCTTCTTAATCTTTGTTTATCTTCTCTGCTCAATTCTCCTCTACTCATCACAACACCAGACTTCATTGTGATTTCATTCTCATTAGCAGATCTAGAAGTCTTGAACACTTCTTGTGGAGCCAACGTTTGTGCACTAGATAGAGTTAAAGGTTGAGCATCTTCCATTGTAATTGCAGCAGCATTAGTCTTGATTTCAATGGATTTTTGAACAGGCTTAGGAATGAAATGTGCAGAACATAAGGCATCCAATTTGAAACTTATATCTTGATACAACTCTTTCACTTCATCATGAGCTTTTTGTAGTTCTTCGGAAACTGCATCTGTAGCATCACCTTTATAATCTTCTTCATATAATTCAGCCAATGATTTTGAAGATTTAGCTTCACTTAACTGGAAATCTGAAGATGATTTGAAATTTGAAACATCAGTAATGACTCTTCTTGGCAAATCATCAAAATTACCTTCTTTTATTCTGCGTCTAATCATGTCTTCTAAATTCTCTGTAACTTCTTGGGTAATGACTGGAACAGGTTTAGCTGTTCTCTCAAAATCCAATTCTTCTTCTAATAAAGCATCTTGTGGACGATCCTTAGCTTTGCTTTCACCTTTTAAAGCCCACTTCTTTTCAGCAATCGCTTCGCTTTCTAATTGTGCAATTTCCTTCTGAATCTTCAGTTGTTGTTGTTCAAAACTTGATAGGTTCTTTTCTTGTTGTTCTTTTTCTTTTTCTTCCTCTTCACTATCTTCTGGTTCAACTTCATCATAAAGATCATTCATGGCAGAATTCATACCGGCATCATAATCATCTTCATTGAATTCGTGTTCTTCTTCATCTTCGTCCTTCTTGGATTGTTTCTTTGAGCTCTTGCTTGGTTTATTGTTGTTATTTTTGTTGTATTTCTTATCCTTTGGCTTTTCATAGAAATCATTGAAATAGACAGCTTCTTCATCATCATCAGAAGGAACATCACCAAAATAGTCAATGTCTTCATCATCTTCGTCATCATCTTCAGCATCTCCATTGTTTTCTAGATCCAAAGTCATCTTGTTAAATTGGTCAATAGAAAAGAAATCATCATTTAAACCATGCACATCTTTTTCTGGTCTTACAATACCAGTTTCCACATCGGAACCTTGTTGATCTTGTCCCTGCTCTTCCTGTTCTTCTTCTTCACCACTCTCAACATAATCATCATGTAGATTATCAAAAGCAGATTCATCCATATCACTATCACCTTCTTCGTCTTGTTCATCTTCATCTGAATGATCCAAGTCACCTTCAGAGCTCTCACTCAACTTTTCATCATTTTCAAGATTGTCATAACCTTCATCTTCACCACTACCACCTTGTTCCAAACTCTTTAACTCTGGAATTTTGTTAAACATCAGGTGTTCAGTAATAGCTTCTAATACTATTTTAGCCTGTGACCAAACTTGTGAAGCATCCAACCCTTCAACATAAATCTCATCCAAGACTTTAGAGTTTTTTGCAATTGGGTCAAGAACTTGTTTCACGATGGATAACACGTCACCATTGTTGTTATCTGATCCAGGTTTTTTGTTCCCAAATATCACAGTTGGGTCTTTGGAGAACCCTTCTAATAGATCACTCATCTGTTAAAGTTATTTTAGATCTGTTGGATTTGATGTTTTGATATTGGTACTTGAGTATTCTATTTGCGATGAGGTGAAAAAAAATTTATGCAATGCGGTCACCCGGACACCAATAATGGGATATTACGTGGGTTCGATTCTGGGTAGCGGAATGTATTTATATATGAAAGTAGTAGTATGTTTATTGTATGAAGTACGAGGAACTTGTAGACAGTAGTAGATAATTATTAATATAGTTTATTTATATATTTTCTAATATTATATATTCTTTTTTATTAGAAAATTCATGTCTATTGCAGTTACCTGCAGCTATATAATATTAAAAGTCAAAAACTGATCATGAGCTATAAGTATAATTTCCAAGCGACCATTGAGACTCACCGTTTTGAGTCAAAACAATATGCTCAAAAGTATTATCAGTATCATTTTCTAATCTCTTCCAAGTGGAAATAACACCAGTATTAGTATCAAACTCCCATGTTCTTAATCTTCTCTGGAAATCATCAGGTTGAGAGCCATATCCACCATTACCAATACCACCTGCATAACATAACCAGACATTATTAGAATCGGATTGATCAAAATCACAATAATCGTTTAAATGATCATGACCAATAGCAACGGCATTAGTACCCAATTGACCCAACACCTTTCTAGTGTTTTGCGATCCACCAGTAGCAATAGCTTCTAATTGATGTCCAACGTAGTGTTCACCATCCTTTTTAAATTCTGGAGTTGGAATATGGAAAATACCTAAAGATAAATAGTTTTCAGCTCTTTCAATTTTATCAACTTCTCCAGTCAGCCAATCCAATTGATTATCATGAACGTAGTCATAACCACCACTACTCTTGTAATCCCCTGAATCCAAGAAATAAAACCCAATAACTGATTTTCCATCTTTATCAACAGTTAAAACATAATTACCATAACCATGGATATCCGAAGGACCAACTTGAGCTAAAGAATATGGTAAATTGGAGCTGATATTTTGTGCTTGCTCTCTTGTCATAGATTTAGATTCTTGATCATGATTACCCAAAACAACGGCATATGGGATTTTTCTATCAATGACTGGAGCTAAAGCTTTAAACAAGGCAGTTTCAGCATCTGGAGCAGTATCACCATAAACTTGATCCCCAGAGAAAATAACAAAGTCTGGCTCTTCTAATTCCAAAACTTTATCAATGAAAACTTTAGTTCTTGGATCTGCACGACAACCTTGAGCACTTTCTTTTGGAACAGGGTCACGACATCTACCATAACCAGTTGAATAATGCAAATCTGCAATTTGCAACACTTTTAAAGTACCATCATCTTTTAATTCAATTTTACCAGGATATTCTTGTTGGTAATCAATGGCGTCACCTCTTCTGAATGAGATTCTTGGATGCATACCATTAATAAAAGTACCATTTATTGGATCATCCAATAAGGTCCAATCTGGACGGATTTCAACAGCATCTTCACCAAATAAAACATCCAATCCTGTGATAGCATTTTCAACATCCTTACCATGTTTTATATAAATACCATTACTCATGTATACATATCCTGAAATAGTAATATTTGAAACTTTAATATCAGTAACAAAATATTCACCATGAGAGCCAACAAATGATAGCCATTGAGTAGTATTGTTTGGACCCTGTGCCAATGACAAGTCCTTATCAATGACTTTCCAACGACCATTTTCAGTATCACATGGTTCTGAACCAGTACAGTTTTTAACTTGTATTCTAGAAATACGCTTATAATCTGGAGTGAAGTATGTTAGCGGTGTAGCTGTAACATGAGCTGCAAGTGTAACTGCAATAATTATACAACTAGACCACTTCATGATTGATCGATTATTAATTTAGAACCATCTTAAAAATAGGATCCAATTAATCGATTCTTTATAAGCCCTTTTATAGTTCAATGAATTGAGGATGTTTGTTACAGAGGATGGCTAATACGAGTTCGTATAATGTTTGGAAAGCCCTAAATATTTAAAACTCATGCTGCATGTTTAGGTGAACGTCAATCAAATGTACATCATTACACACGTGTGATGCCGCAGGTCCAAACAGCAAACAGAATTTGTTTAATAAAACTCATCATTGGTCCCGTTATTCCAGTTAAATGTATTGATGTTTCGGTGGTTGTCCATGTGGGTTCTGCCAGTGCATATTCCCCTTGCATGATCAAAGTTCTGGAAGTGGTGAATTGTCACAACTCACTGGCAAGTAATAAGTATACTGTATCAAGTATCAAGCAGTATATAATAGTATTATAACTACAACATCTATAGATTATAAATCTTATGGACACATATTGTGTTTTGTATAATTGGTTTTCATGGGCGTTTCCGGCAAGCCAATTTTTAATACGACGTCATTATGGCAGCTATATATTATATATTTATTAAAATGCAACTGCTACGCAATTTTAGTAGTTATACACTAGTGTACACTAGCTGTACGTCATTTTATAAATTAATATATTTATATTTAATTATAAGTACGTCTTACTGTCATATATATAAATATGTATGATAATAATAATGAATTTGCAAGATATGTTTCAATATTTATAATAAACATTGATGTAATCTTTATATTTATAACAAGATGGTGGAAGTGGTTGCAATAATGGACATGATTGTGGAAATAACAATAACGATGTAGCACAGTGTTGTTTCTGTCTTTGTGATTGTATCTTTACAAAGATGTAAATAGAAACAACAAGGCAAGATTAGACATAAGATGAAACATAAAGAAGAACCCATCAAAGCAACAATCTTATCAAAAGCGGGATAAACGATTGCAACAAAGACAAAAGCAGCATTCACCAAGATTCTTAATGAAGTTCTTAAAGCAAACATTGAATAATATTTAGCACCTTGATAGTTTTCTAAAGATGCAGTACCAACCATATGATCCAGCATTGTAACGATTGGTCTGGCATTCAATGGAGTTTTCGATAATGGGACCAAAGACATTAACAAACAAATAACAGAATAAACCCATTTCGGATAACCTTGAGTTAACAAAACACTTTTTGTAACTTCATCACGAACAGAGGCACCAAACATTAAGAACCCAATAACAGCCATGGAAAAATCAGTAAGATAAGTGATTGAATAAGTTGTTTTCAAACTATCTTTGAACTTAACTGGATGTCTCATATCAACTTTTAGATTTGGGAAGATGCTATGACCACCAAATGGAGATAATAATAAACCAATTGCAATTAAAAAATCTTTTGCAGATTCTGGATATAAATTTGTTGGTGCGAATTGAATAAGAGACCCTGGTGAAGATTCTTTTAAAAACCCAGCAATAAAAGTGATAGCAACAACGGAGATTGTTGACGAGATCCCAAGTAGACTAACAATACTTAAGATGTTCAATGGTAAGAATGAAGGTGGAGTTAAAACCAAAAATGCAATGAGTTTGAATTGATCAATAGAGATTTGAGGGAAAATGGCATTTAAAGAGTCAGCAAACAAGATGATCAGAGCAACACCATTAGCCAATAAGTCCAAAGAGAACAATAATGATATTAGAGCTCTACCTCTTTTACCAAAAGTGACGAATGCAAGATCGGAATAAGTCATTAAAGTTGGATCAGTATCCATGCATCTTGATAATAATTCAGCAGAGCAAAATGTTAGAAATGCACAAATGGCTAAAGCTGGGACACCAACGAGCCAACCTGCATGCTTAAAGGCTAAAGGTAATGCCAATAACCCAATACCGATAAGAACATTGACACTGTTGAAGACTGTTTGAGGGACGGTTGATTGACCAGCAATGACGGTGACGACCTTACCCTTTGCCTCGACTTTTCTCAAGACCAAAGGTGTTGTAGTGTCATCATGTCTAAAGTCTGCGAATCCAGAAGCAGCATCATTAATAGCCCCATAGGAATAAACAGATGGAGTCCTAGTGAGGGTGTTGTTGATGAAAGAATTGTCATCTATAGCAGCGTCATAATCACTTCTTGCATCGTTCAGGCTTCTCAAATAATCAAGATCTGGAGTCCCAGCACTACTACCAATCAAAGTGGATAAAGGTTCGCCATGAGCAGATGGGGCCAAAGTATCAGGGTCATATAATTCTTCATTATCTCTGAAAAAAGATCTTCTATGGAATATTTCTCTTTCCAAAGCTTTGAAGGATTGTGCTCTTGAGAAAGAGGATGCGAAGTTACCTAGCGAGTTGACCCCTTTGAAAGAACCAATTGGGTTGTTGAAGATTGAACTTCTTCTGACTCTGACGGAATGAGGTGTTCTTTGGACCGGGATGGATATGTATTGGTCCTGCTCAGGATCCTGTGGTGGGTGAGGCATTGTGCTCTGTTCTGTTAATACCTTGGTCTATGATATCTTCTAGTATTCATACACACGTACAACTATATAGGAATAGTACTCTTGTTTACATTTTGATTTTATCATTTGACTTGTTTATCTTTCAGCGGTGGAAAACCCGCGTTGGGTGGCAGATGGGATTATGTAATGATTATGTAATATTATTTAGTAGTACAATTCACTATAATTATATAGAAAGATTACTATGTTATATGTTATATCAGATTAATACATTATATTAGTACAGTACACGGTCTATCAATAGCATCAATAAGGCGTGAATCTTCCTCTTCCTCTGAATCTACCTCTAAATCCACCACGGCCTCTTCCACGGCCTCTTCCACGACCAGCAAACCCAGGAATATTGGTTCTCTTTGGCACAACTTTCAAGTTTCTTCCTCTGAATACAGTGTCGTTTAGCACCAGTGAGTTGGCAACGCTTGAAGGCTCTTTGAACTCGATGTATGCAAACCCCTTTGGTTGGCCTGTGAATTTGTTCAGCAAGATGGTGACTCTGTTGATGGACCCGGCAGATTGGAAATGCTTCTGTAGCTCCTCTGGACTGGACCCGTAGTCAACGTTACCGACATAGATGGAGCGTGCGTCCACATCACTCTTGTCTTCTTGGATCTCTTGTTCTTGTTTCGCTAGCTCAGCATTTAATTCACGCAACTTTTGGGCATCTTCTGAAAGCGCTGGGGTGTCCACTACAACAGGAGAAGCAACCAGGTATTTAACCTCTGCTTGTTGTACCTCTTGCTGTGTCGACTGGTTGTCACTCATTCTTTAACTATTTAGCTATGGAGCATTGGCTAAACTGTTGTGATTACACCATAGTCAAATGGTTGTTTTATGAATACCGAAAACTGCATAACCGGCACAACAGCCGAGTGGCGTTGTGTGCATAACAAATTACTAGTACATATCTATGTACTTGAGATGTAAACAAACCAACAAACCAACTCAGTCCAGAAGTCATCACAAGAGTCATTGGTATACTAAGTGCTAGCTAGAATGGACTTCTTCAAGGTGCTTGAGCTGCTTCTCTTTATATGCTTCATTTCCAGGTCTGCTGCTCTTTCTGGTGGTATTAATACCGGTAACAATAACGTTAATGCTAATGATGATAATGATAATGATAATAACAATAATGACAATAATGACAATGATATCAACAACAAAAAGAAGAAGGACAACGACAGTGACGATCCTGTCACTACATCAGTCGTTGATATCCTATCACAAAATGTGGAATTCTCGTATTTCCTAAGAGCTCTACAAAGATCTGGTTTCATACCCTATCTCAATCAATTTGAAAACTTCACACTTGTTGCTCCAGTCAACTCAGCATTCTTTCAACAAGGGTGCACCGATTCATCAAACTTGGATGCAATATCTTCTTGTGCTTTTAACACCTTGTCCATTGATGATTTACATCGATATATTGTTGATGATGTTATTTATTACTCGCGTGATTATCAAAATTCAACTATACATTTATATCACACCAAAACTGATTACGATGACCAGAATGATATACCTGATTATCCAATATTATCACATTATAACAAGACATCAGGCATATATCCATCTCAGGCTCAGATTAATAGTATTGACGTTGTGGAAATGGATTTAGTGGCAATTACTCAAAATGCAACTGTTCAAGGTATTGATCGAATATTCCCCAAATTAGATCCATTAAAAGAGTTAATACTCTATCAACAAAACTCATTAACATTTTCACAATTGGTTGATGCTCAATTTAATATTAATCAAAAATCAAAACATTCATATTCAAATTCATTACAAAATAAAACTATTCTTCTTCCAAATGATAATCTATTCAATTATAATCCTGCACAACTCATATATTTATTATCTTCTTATGGTGAAACTGATAGAAGTTTCATCATTAATAGCTTACTTATTGATGGCTATCATGCTGGTGATGAAAACAACTCAATATTATATGACTTGAACGGCAACCCTTTGGCATTTACAAATTCTCATCATGGAAAACAAATAATCATTAATAACACTTTTCATTCATCATTATCCTCCTCAAACATATTGGCTTCAAATGGTGTTGTTCATCTTTTTGATGGACATACCAATACCAATTTGATACCCTCATTTGATATGAATCTTTACAAATTATTAATTGGATTGAATGCAAGTTCTTTTGTTGATGAATTGGTATTTCAACAATTATCTGATTTAGTGATGGATAATTCCTTATATCAAACTGTTTTCATACCAAGAGATTCAAATTCCCAAGAAATGCAAATATATTCAAAAAGTTCAAATCTTTATAAATTTGTTAATGAGCAAGTTTGGTTCAATTCTTCAAAATTTATTTATGAATCAAAATTCTCAAATACAAAGAAATTTGGCGATAATTTCCAAAGAATTAAAGTTGAAAGAATCAATGATAATGATGATGATGAGAATGGCATGATGATTTTAAATAATAACATCCTTGTGGAAGAAGGGCCTTATGAAGTTGGTAACTCTTTGGTTTATATCACTGACGAAGAACTCAAATCCCCAGGTGACATTCCAAATTCAATAAATCCAATTCATCATTGTTCTCAATCATTGAAATTTTTACAGAAATTAAAACTTTTAAAGTTGAGTAACAACCAAATGGGTTATTCTTTGTTTTTACCATGCTATGATTCTTGGGAGCCTTATGAATTGACTTTGAATGTCATTCAAAAAGATGTTGTCTTGATGGGAAAAATAATGAAGAATCTGATTATAAATGGATTGATTTATACAGATTTTACAAATTCTAATGGCCAAGAATTTACAAATTTGAACAAGAACAAAATTATTGTTACAAGGATATATGATGAAGAGACTAACGATGACAATGACAATAACAATTCCACAAAAACTAATGAACAACCCACTATGATTCTTGATTATAACAACCAACCTTTGTCTCTTGTGGAAAACAGCGATATTTTGTTTAATCAAGGTGTTATTCATCCTATTGACAAGGTTTTGTTCCCAGCTGATGTATCAATCACCTTACAAGATATTATTGAAGCTAATGACCCAGGTATTTTCTTTGAATTGTTGAAAACATATATCCCTGATCTTGAGAACATCACACATTTTGGAAATTTTTCTTTATTGCTTCCATCTTCATCTTCAATGTCAAAGCTTCCTCCATTCAAATCAAACTCTTCTATAGTTGATTTCCTGAAATTACACATCATACCATCAGATTCATTGACACCTTTATTCAATTGTGAGCAAGGTATAAATATCAAAACATTATTGGATGATGTATATTTGGAATGCTCATCGATTCCTGGAAGAACTGTTGATTTACTTAAAATCAAGAACGGAAAGGACAATGAAGTCCGTATCTTGGGAACTGGTTGCTCGACATTTGATAATACAAGATCATGTGTTTATTTGATTGATCGTTCATTGTCTTTAAATTGGATAGATGGGAAAGAACATTACCATTTGACTTTGCCCTTCACTGCTGTTGCATTTGGTATCCTTGTTGGTGTTATTGCTATGATGTTGTTTTTGGGTGGTTTGATGGTTGTATTCATGAAACGCTCTGTTAAAGCCAATCAAGTATCTGGTGCTGCTATCAATGATAATGAAGAAGAGGCATTGATTAATGAAGCGACTGTTGATGATGTTTTAGGTTATGGTGCCACTAATTTTCAAGCACAATACTCAGAACATTCAAATTCCAACCCAATAAATTTCAAGTCAAATAATGAACCCCAAGTATAAATATCATTAACGTCGTCAATATTAATTTATTAATATCATGTTAGTACGTACTGCATTAATATTATACATATAACAATCAACATATATTTGGTAATATAGTATAGCATATAGAATAGAGTGGTATCAAACCAATAAAGCATAGTAATAAGTATAGTAGTAGCTGTGTATAAACACACAGATTTCATCATTTCTCTGATCTCAATCAATACCAAAAATCAAAAGAAAAGGAGATAAATGCACAAACTGTAAATCTTCTATAGTATCAACGGACTATGTACAAAAACAAATTTTAAATGTGGTACCATTGATGTATAGATGATAACAGTAAGAAGGGCAATTGAATAATAATATGTATATGTGTATGTTTGTAAAAATATGTTATCATTCAACTGAACAGAAAAGGCAAAGAGAAAACAGAAAACAGAAGAAAAGAAAATGTAAGATGTCTTGAATTGTGTAAATTGTGTGAAGATTGATGACTGAGAAATGGTGTTATATTTTGTTCACAGAAACATTTTGAAACATTTCATAAGCACCCAGGTAGTGACCATAACAACCCAAGACAACAAAGACGTGCCAAATGTTGTGGGATGAAAAGATGTAATCAACCCACCACAATGAGTGAAAAGACCCATAATTCTCAGTCTTTTCCGGGTATTCTTGGAAATAAGAATCCAAATCCTTTGAAACATCACCATATTTCATGAATTCCTCTGATGGGACAGAATCAGCAACAACAACATCGGATCTGAAGCATTCTGGAAACAAAGTACCATAGAAACAAGTACCAAGCAGATACCAGGCAAAACTATTCAACAAAGGAGAATAAAACTTTAAAGCATGAATGACCCCTTTATAGAAGCACAAAACCAAAAAGGCTGAAAACCCAAGAGCAGCAAGAGCAATGAAAAATGCAATTCTAATTGGTCTACTTTCTGGACGATCAAATTTTTTCGACCAGTTAAAAGTGAACCCAACAACAGCACAAACCAGGGAAAAAATCATGTGTGCAGTTCTTAGCACTGGCATGTAGTATAGACTGGTGTATTCTGTTGTCAAAACCGATGCAGAAATAAGGACTGTTATACCAGTGTAGTCAATACATGCAAACTTTTTCTTCAAATAAAGATTTGAAGTGCCATTAAAAGTATGCCAAAAACTAGATGATAAAAGACACTTGATACCAGCAATGATGAAGAAATAGAAAACAACATTATCTTGGAATGAATTGTTTTGAAACACTTCAGTTCTTGGGAAAGAATAGACGGCAATGTATATGAATAGCATGGCTCCAAGCAAATGGGTCCAAATGTTTGCAGTTTCATTATGGCAGGCACAGATACTTTTGAAGGAGTGTAAATGATTACTATGGAATCTGTAACCATGAACAATGTATCTGTTTTCTCTCCAAGGGAATGGTAGTTCATAATAATGTAGTAATCTTTGGGCACCTTGTTTCACTGCAGTTTCATAGTTGTAAAATTTGATCTTGAAGGAATTAATAGCAACAGCAGGGTCCTCGTCTTGTTGATTAGCACCTCCTTCACATTGCTGTTCGAATTTAGAGAAATATTCCTCACCAAATAAAGATTTAGCTTCATTTTCCAAAATATCATTAAATTGATTAATTTTAGCATCAATAAAATGTAAACCAGTCAATAGTTTTTCATGGAACCCCAAATTCTCTGAGGTATCAATGGATTCTAAAAGATTGCCATAATGTTCATCAATGAGATTGTTAAAATCTTCCAAATTTGTTGAAGAGTTAACAAAACAAGAATTTTTGATAGTGATGAGTGTATCATATAGGTTTTGCAAAGTTGCTATTGATTCTTCATTGCTTAAAGTTTTTGGATGGTTTTGCATGTCCTCATTGGCAGCAAAGAAGTTTTCAATTCTATCCAATTTGACTTCAATGGATGAGATGAACTTATCGATACCATCTAATAAATCACCTTTTAAAAAGTTTCCCTCGACGATTTTATTGATGGAGCATGATGAAGAATGTGCACTTCTTAACAGTTGCAAATCTTCGTTTTTGATTCTTGATGTTGGTGAATTGTTGTTGTTGTAAGGACTCTTTCCCCTTTTTGAAGGAGAAGGGGAAGATTCCCTGGCATTTTGGAATGCAGTGGAGGATGAAGAAGAAGAGATTGCTGAAGATGACATTTGCGTGACACAGAGGGAAATATATGAATGTGGATATGATGCAGAATGGAAAAGGAATGGATGAATTGACGAGAGAATCAGTATCAGTATGGGAAACGAAAAGAGTGTGATTAGCAACAGATGAAGATCAGGAATTCAAAAGCGTCAGCAAAAACCCCAGAAAAAAAACACACAGAAAAAGAGAAGCAACACAAAATGGATAGTGATCAGAGATAGCACACACAGCAAAAGCAGCACCTTTCCAGCACAATTCTCGAGTGTCTGATGCAAAAGATGGTTTAAAATGATTTGAAGATATCCAACGAAAAAAAAGGAAAAACACAGGGTTTTTATTGGCCCATCGACCGGTGGCAGCAGACGGAAATTGGAACTGTGGATACCTTTTCGAGGGAAATGAGTGGGATATTAGTGGAACAATGGGAATATAAATACGATATTCATGTTCTACAGATGAAATGGAGTCTAAAGATATCTTTTATTAGGAACTAATCCTTGTTCATTATGGAGATAATAGCAGAAATAGAGAAGAACCCCTATTCAGTGATAGTCACAGGTTCGATTCTGAGGTGGGTTAAATAATTAGCATGTAATTTTTTTGCACTACTAATAGAACTACACTTCTCTATACTCTATATTTTACAAATCTATCGAATATTCTGTATAATCCACCACATCCAATCAATCAGTATCGTCTCCAAAAGTTTTCTTTGTTTTTTCTTCTGCATGAGTTTAGCAAAAAAATAAAAAAAAATTCATAGAGTACTAATTAATTTAAAACCCACCATAAAAGACGGAAAGAACAAGAGCAAGAACAAGAAATGCCTATCAACCAGCCATCCAACCAGATCAGATTGACAAACGTCTCTCTGGTCCGCATGAAGAAGGGTAAAAAGAGATTTGAAATCGCATGCTATCAAAATAAAGTCCAGGACTGGAGATCTAATGTTGAGAAAGATTTGGATGAAGTTTTACAAATTCCTCAAGTGTTCTTGAACGTTTCCAAAGGACTCGTGGCTCCAAAAGAGGACTTACAAAAGGCTTTTGGATCCACCGATGTTGATAAAATAATCTTGGATATCTTACAAAATGGTGAAATTCAATTGAGTGAAAAGGAAAGACAAGTTAAGAATAGTCAAGTCCAAGCTGAAGTATTACAAATAATATCTGCTAAATGTATAAACCCAAGAACAAAGAAGAGATATCCTCCAACCATGATCCAAAAGGCTTTGGCTGAGTTAAAGTTCAACATTGTTTCCACAAAAGCTGCAAAGGGTCAAGCTTTAGAAGCTATTAAACTATTGATAAATGCTCAAGTCATCCCTCTAGTTAGAGCAAAGATGAAGGTTAAAGTCACTATTGATTCTAAAGAAGGCAAAAAGCTAGCTGAAAAGATAAAACCTTTGCTTGGTGACATTGAAAGTGAAGATTCAGGCAAGCTATGGGAGGTTATTTCCTTAATAGATCCTGTGAACTATAGAGAATTGGTGGCATTGATTGGTGATCAAAAGACTGGTCAATTAGAAGTTTTGGATATGGCTGTTATTGATACTTCGGATAAAGCTTAATTATATCTATATCTGGCTATCTACAAACTCAAACTCAAATCAAGATTAAACCTCTTTTATGCTATTGTTTTCGCTTGCTTCTATAACTGGGTCAACAACTCTAGTATATTTATCAATTGATCTCTATCATCAGAACTGGATACTGTAGAATCTCCAAACAACTTGGAACTCAAAGAAATCGTGACATCTCTAGTCACTTTTCTCGTCACATATAAATATTTGGCAATCTGATTAATCAAAATAGAAACTTTTAAATTCTTCACGTCCCCAATGATGCAACGCTTGTCACATATAAACTCTTGATGTGATCTCTCTTTATCATCATCATCTTCTTCATCTTCATCAGCATACGTACTTACTGCAACAGACTGTGGGGCCTTGATGTTGAATGTTGTATCAATTTCACCATTATATTTGATGAACAGCACTTTACGATCTTCGAATTCAACTGATTGGATTTCAATGATAACGTTGTCCTTGATTTGCTTGGACACCTGGCGTGTAGTCTCTTTAAATGATACCATTGTTCATGACATATACCTTTAAGTTTAACTGTCTGCGTGGAGATCAAAACACATCCATTTAGTTTTAATTCTGTATAGGGAAATTTTTTGAGATAGAATTATGTAAGTCATTACTAACAATTAAGATGAATCATATACATATAGATAATAGGCTTTATATGATTGAATATGCCATATGTATACATGTACTTCATTAAAGTAGAGTTCATTATCTCTGATAAAATATTTGGCGTTTAAACTGATCAATTTGATGCATTTCCTGAATCAAGAGAGAGACTAACAGGACATATAATTATAATGACGTCGACATCAATCTGTTAAAGATGGTTCTATTAAATTAAACAACCAGCTTGTATTTGTAAAGGATAATGAAAGTGTAGAGAAGCCTTGGCTATAATAAATATTCATATGGTACCTGTTTAGTTGATTCTTGGATTGTGTATACGTATGCATGTTTCTGCGTGTAACCGCTGGAGTGCATTGTTGCCATACCAACCCTCAAATCTTAAATAATTTTCCGTGGGGCTCCCGACTGCCGATTTTTTTTGCTTTAATTTTTGGCTTATAAAAAAGTTTAATGATTTACAAGAAGTAAAATAGAACGTGGAAATAAAAGAACAGGAGTAGAAAATGGGTGTGACTATATTGACTGGTGCATCAAGAGGTAAATATACACAACTATGGTTTTGTCCAGTGTTTTGTTTCTTCGAGTTTTCCTGGTGTTTTTAGCAGACCAAATTAACCAGCATTTAAGGGATTGGTGCTTGTGCTGCTGACCTGTTGTTAAAGGACAAGGAAACTTGTATAGTGGCTGTTGCCAGAACAGAAGAGCCTCTGAGAAATCTCAAGATCAAGTATGGTGAAGAGCGTGTTGCCACTGTCGTTGGGGATGTTTCAAAGGCTGAGGTTACACAGGAAATTATTGACACAGCTATCAAGAGATTTGGAAAGATTGATTCCATCATCTCAAATGCTGGAGCTTTACATCCCGTTGATTCTATTGCGAAGGCAAACGTCGATGATTGGAGAGAATTATTCAATATCAATTTCTTCTCGATTGTTGATTTGGTGTCAAGAGCCATCCCATATCTAAGAGAATCAAAGGGGAATGTTGTTATAGTTTCATCTGGTGCCTCCACAAAATCATATGTATGTATCAAGTCTCCAGAATAATACTATCAGGAAATGGCAACTAACTTTATGTGCGTCTTTTTTTATAGTACGGATGGGGTGCTTATGGTGCGTCCAAGGCTGCTGTGAACCAATTTGCTATCCAATTGAACGGTGAAGAGCCTGATATTTCCATTGTTGCAGTGGCTCCAGGTGTCGTTGATACCCAGATGCAACATGATATCAGAAACAAATGTATGTATTATTATTATGCATATATATACTGTTTTATTAACACTCTATTTATTTCTAGTTTCTTCCCACATGACTGCAGAATCATTGAAACGTTTCCAAGATTTGAAGCATAACCATGAATTGTTGGAGCCAATAGTACCAGCCACGATCTACACTAACTTGTCCATCAAGGGCTTTGGACCAGAGATCTCCGGGAAATATCTGAGATACAACGATCCACTGCTAGAGAAGTACTCTGCTTAGGCCTGTCATGTATATACGTTTCTTATTTATAAATCCAAAGGTTGTAGTATAAACCTCATCTCGACTTCCTAATGCGGTAACTAATCTGTGGTTACGTAGCGCTGTTCCGGAACGACTATGGAAAAAAGAAATAACAGCAGATTGAACATAAAACTACTAATACAACAACGTTGAACACTCCCAGAACGTCATGAACAGCAGACTGTTGAGCATCAGAAGAGTCGTGAGACCTTCCTGTAATACTAATACTCTTCTAAGAGCCACTCGTCCTGTCGCTTTGCAAGCATCCACCCGTCTATACTCCAGTTCAAATGGTGGAAACAACAACAATAATAATAACAATGGTCGTGGTAAGATTTTATTGATTTTAGGTGCTTTGGCTCTAGGGTCTACAGCATTGTCAATCTCATACCAAAGAGGTGGTCCAGTCGAACAAGTGGAGCCTGCTGCTGTTTCCAAGAAGCAAAAGGCATTCAAAGATGGTGAAGTTTCAGTTATATTTGTTCTTGGTGGGCCTGGTGCTGGGAAAGGTACTCAATGTGCTAAGCTTGTTAAAGAACACCAATTTGTCCATTTGAGTGCTGGTGATTTGCTAAGAGCCGAGCAAACCAGACCTGGCTCTCAGTATGGTGAGTTAATTGCCAAATACATCCGTGAAGGGACTATTGTTCCTCAAGAAATTACCATTGCATTGTTGAAAAACGCCATGAAAGAAGAATATGAAAAGGGTAATACCAGATTCTTAATTGATGGGTTCCCAAGAAAAATGGATCAAGCGATCACTTTTGAAGATGAAATTGCAACTTCTGCCTTTACATTGTTCTTTGAATGTCCTGAAGCTGTCATGTTGGAAAGATTGCTGGAAAGAGGTAAGACTTCTGGCCGTGCAGATGATAACATTGAGAGTATCAAGAAGAGATTCAGAACTTTTACTGAAACAAGTTATCCTGTCGTTGAGTACTTTGACAAGCAAAATAAGGTTGTTAAGGTGTCTTGTAACCATCCAGTCGACCAGGTCTACGCTGATGTCCAAAGGGCCATCAAGGAAAAGATTGACTTTAACTAGGGGTTTATCCAGTTGAGTTTCAGAACATGTGAGTAGAGACCTGTTCGCCAGTGTTTGTGTATAGAATTGTTTAAATTTTCAAGTGATGCTTTTAATTTGTACCCATATTGAAGTGTTTTTCCGTATCAGACTAAATTCGGAAATTTTTACAAAAATCATTGAACAGTACAATTCAAGAACCAAGATTCAACACCCTTCGATCACCAGGATTATGGAACAAGAGAAGCAGAAGAAGAAGCCAAGAAAGCACAGAAAGAAGAATAAGTCTGTGGCACCAGTTGCGCCCAAGTACATTTCACCTCCTGAAATCACTAAAGATTCTGGAAAGAACGAGTTCATAGTGGAGGACTACGATGCCCAGACCCAAGTCAAGGATTCATTCGATAATGATTTGGAGTTTTTGCTTAAATATGATGCTGTGAAAAGTGGAAACACTGGTGGTGACCACGAGATTATGAAGCATGGTAAGAACTCAAGTAGTGTTGAACAAGATGTTGTGGTTGAAAATAAGCCAATTGAAACAAAGGCAATAACAAAAAGGATTAAGAAAGAGATCTTGGACTTTGAGATTGATTTCTCTGATGAAGATGATGACGATTATAAAGAGGATATTGGCAAAGAAGTATATGTTGATCATGAGGTTCCCCAATTGACAAATTTGAATCATATCACGGATGAAGAATACTCTAAATTATGTGATGAATTGAATGATGATGTTGATCTTATCGAAAAAGATTTAAAGGTGCTGGATCTTAAAAATGATACAAAAGATGATTCAAAGAAAACAAAGAAACCAAGAAGGGATAAGAATCATAAAAAGAAGGAGTCTGCTACTACTGATACTAAAGAATCAACAAAACCAAATAAGAAAAATAATAAGCATCATGTGAGGAATAACGACAAGAATATTGAAAAAAGTATTGAAAACAATGTATCAACTAATGAGGATGGGTCTGTTTCTGGAGTCGTTGAAGTAAAACCTGCAAAGAAGAGAAATCCAAACAAGAAACAAAATAAAGAGAATGGGAAGAATACAGAAACCAAAGAGAACAAAACAAATGAAAAGCCTTCTGAACCAAAAGGTGAATCAAATTCACGAAAAGGAAATGAACCAAAACCAACTAAAAAGAAGCCAAGAAGGGATAGAAAGAGAGTCCCGTCAACGATTGAGAAATCTTCTTTGCAAAATACACAGGATAACAATAATGAATCAAATAAGCATTCAGAACCTGTAATTACTCAAACATCATCATAACCCTTTTTCTGTGCAATACATCCCAATCCAACAATACCATTAATTCATCATTTGAGATTCTAACATTTGTCACATTAGATATATATTGCATATTATACAACTTCATATACTATTGAATATAGACTTGTTTACTCGATCTCATTAAGAGAAAATTAACTTATTTCTCCTTTGCAATCCTTTAACAGTATATTCTCTACCAACAGTGGCACATAGTACGTATAAGTGCCGAGTTGATCCGTCCTAACAGGAACATACAACCTGTAGAAACAATATTACATTAATGGTTAAAACCAGAAACTAATTGTAAATTGTAATAATTTGATTTTAAAGGATCTATTTAATTATCTTTTTAACTATTTTAATTAATAGTAAACACACTAGAATCGTATATGCAATGGAAGATATAATTGATGTGGAATATCTCAATAGTTTACATCGAGACGATATTTCATCAGCTGCACACAAGATTGGAGCCCAAGCAATCTGCATTACACCACTAATAGCAATCAAAATGGTGCTGAAGGCACCAACAATGACTTCTTTAGGGGTGATTAAATGCAACACCCCTAAAAGGGTAAAGCAAAAATTCAGTATCAGGGCAAAGGTGACGATATTTGGATTTAAAAGTAGCATTGGTCTCCCATTGAAGTGTAATGAACTAGACTCTAGTTGTCTGGTATGATGTATTCAGTGCCTTGTTGGGTTTGTGCCTCCGCAATAATAATTAGAATTGAATTAAAGCTCAATATTGAGTATTAAAATAATCATGATGATCGCGTCGTGCAGCATATTAGGCCAACACCGGTTTGATCTCCAGCATCAAAAACTATTAGCTGAGTGATAATTTATAACATATGTATATATCTTAGTCTATTATCTATTATGATTTATCTATTAGCTGGTTTAAGATTTGGCTTAAGCTTTAGAAGTACACTTATTAATTATTCCATATGGTCTCATTGTTTAAGCAAAACGTAGATCGACTGATAAGCCAAATCGGGAAAGGTTCACGACAGTACTAAAAACTCAACGTTAAAATCTTGAAGAGATCATTCTAAACACTCTCAGGAGTCAGCTACTATATTGTTCCATAATACATACCACATTGATAGCTGATAATGACTTTTTCAACTAAACAAGAATTAACGGCTCAATCTACGTACAAACTTAACTCAGGATATGACATCCCTGTGATTGGTCTTGGTGCATTCTTAGCTGATGATACCATCAACACTGAAGAAATCGTGTATGAGGCATTGAAGGTTGGCTATAGGCACATTGACACTGCTCAATCCTATGAAAATGAGAAGCAGGTGGTTAATGCTATTTTAAAATGGATCGAAGAAGATCCTGTTAAGAACAAGAGACAAGATGTCTTCTTCACTACAAAAGCAAAGACAGCGATGTTGGGTTATGAAAACACAATTACATCAATCAATGAATCTTGGGAAAAGGTTCAAAAATTGGGATATATTGATTTGGTTTTGATTCACTCTCCACTATCCACCCCTGAGAAAAGACTGGGGTCTTATTTGGCTTTACAGGAGTTTGTTAAGAAAGGTATTATTAGATCAATTGGAGTTTCAAACTTTGGGATAAAGCATATAGAGCAATTACTTACAGATCCAAGAGTTACCATTAAGCCTTCTGTGAATCAAGTAGAACTTCACCCCTGGTTGGTTAGAAGTGAATTGGTTGAGTATTTAAATAAAGAGGGAATTATTGCTGAAGCCTTTTCTCCATTAACTCGAGGTAAGAAACTAAATGATCCTGAGTTGGTGAGAATTGCAAACAAGTTGAATAAATCGCCAGTTCAAGTGTTGATTAGATGGTCACTACAATCTGGATTGGTTCCATTGCCAAAGTCTGGGAATTCAAAGCGATTACGTGACAATTTAGATGTGTTTGATTTTATGATTGAGAAGCAAGATTTTGGCTTGTTAAGCAAACCAACTGAAACCTTTATAACCAATCCAAAAAAATGGGGACATGATTCATTATGAGCCATAGAAGCATGCATTATGAACTTTTTTATTCTATAACATAACCCCTCATAATCACAGGCCGTAATAAAGCTCATATCTATGAACCATCAACACCATTCTTAATTTGTGTAATATATTTTTTTGCTTTCCAAACCATATTCAATCACTCTGTAAATCCATAACTTCTTCACCTTCATCACTTGAATCGGACCCATTAATCAAATCAGTAGCAATCTGGTCAACACTCGAATTCAGTGTATTTGAAGCCAGCAATGGTTGAGATATCTTATTAACCAAAGGTGTTCTCATTAAATTAGCTCTTGATTTCTTGTAATCAAATGTTGATTGAGTGGCATTAATAACATCTCTAGTTTTTGCAAAGAAATCATGATGATTGATCTTTGATAATAACAAATCATCTGATGAGCTAGACAACTTGTTTTCATCTAATGCTCTTTTCAATAAATCATTAGCAACTGGATCATTCGGATTCACTGCAAGTGCATAATGTAAATTTTCAATTGATTTTGTAACATCTCCAATCTTTAGATAGATTAAACCAATTGCTGAATAAATGTTATAATCATTATTCGAAATTTTCAAAACTTTTTCAAAGCAATTTAAAGCTTTTGCATAAAAATTCATTCTTCTATATACATGGCCTAAATTTGCATGTATTGAAACCCAAGCTTTCGAATCTGAATGTAAAGCCTTTGAAGCATTCAAAGCTTGTGTGAAATAGTTTTCCGCACTAGCAAGTTCATTCTTGTGATAATAAATGACACCCAACTCATTCAACAGTAGTGGATCAGCAGAACATATGGAATATGAGGATAATAAATATTCTTCAGCAAGAGTTAAATTGCTCATTTGTAGATATTGCATACCCAAAAACAAATTTGGTAAATGTGTTCCAGGAAAGAATCTTGATGCAGTTGAATAAGCAGAAATGGCTTGTTCATGTTCACCTTCAGCAGCAAAAGTATGAGCAAATCCAATCCAAGCTTGCCCAAAATTAGGATCCAAAAGTGAAGATCTTGAAAAGAATTTTCTAGCCTCTGGTATTTTATTGATTGATAAATAATAGACACCAACTGCAAGCCAAGTGATTGGATGTTTTGGGTAATGTTCAGCCAATTTATGAGAAATTAAAAACAATTTATTCTTACCTCCAACCTCATGCAAACATGTTAAATATAATGGTAGTACAGAAAAGTTGAATTCATCTTTTTTCAAAATTTCTTCACATAATTCCAAACATTTTTGAAATTTACATTGAACAAATAATAAGTTTGCTTTACTTAGGATGAGGTCTGAATTCTCGCCTAAGTTATATTCTTCTTGTAAAACCAATTCAGAGGTTTCAGATTGAATTCTATTCAAATATTTGTTGAGTCTTGTGGAATATAGAGCTTTAACTAATTCTCCATTTTCATCAGCATCTGAAAAATCTAGTAATGATAATAATTCCCATTCTTCTATTGGTGTCAGCATACTATTTGAAATCAATTCATTAAACGCCTCGTAGCATTTAGCATCCACAAGCACGGCTTCCTTATAGCAGTCTTTAGCTCTTTCCAAATTGTTTTGATTGGCATAAATTTGGCCTCTGATATAACATAAGGACGCTTCTAATTTGATTCCACCATCCAAATTCTTAACATGTTGGGAATCATTTCTAAAAGGGTTTGTTTCACCAACAATATCCAATGCTTCATCCCATTTTTCCAATTTCATCAAACAAAGAGCAGATAAATATCTGCAACTAACACTTGTTGCATCCAGATTCTGTCTCTCCAACAATTTTCTAGCTCTATAATAATTTCCATTTGAATAGTAAACCTGTGCCAACCAAAAGGCATCATTTGGATCGTTTGTTAGGGCTAGCACTTTGTCACCGATGAATTCAGCGGTAGCATAATGATGCTGCATCAAGGCATCGTGTCTCCATAACCTCAACTTCTCTGCAGGCGCCAATGCAACAGGGTTAGTAGCAGAAGTGGAGTTCTTGTTGTTACCGCTCTTGTTATTGTTATTGTAGCTGCTATTTGCAGGATCCAGAGTATTGGCGCTGTTGAATGATCTGTCGAAGCTGCGTGGTGTTTCTGTTTGGTTGTTTTGGTTTGTTGTTGTTGGTGTTGACCTGAAGGAGTCGTATGTCCTGCTGGATATCAGCGGCGATATTGTAAGTGTAGAATTGTGCTGCGACGGACTGTTAGCGGGTGGCGCCATTGCTGTGCTTTTGTTGTACTTTAATTGTTGTACTTTTAAGTTTTAATGTTGTTGTTAATATTAATTTGTTTACATAGGTTTTGTGTGTGGTGTAGGGATGTGTAAATAAGCTTACATAATCACATTTATATTACGTAATAGACAGACTAAATTCTAATGCGTCAACTTCTGCAAATTAATGCACATTCCTATGAAGTTTGAAATTTATTATTTGAATTATTGAATAACGAATCATGAATCATGATTCATGATAAGCTTGCTGTTACTTTTGAATCTTTGATTTCTGAACCATCTGGATTCTGGATTTCTAAATTCTTTTCTTCTTGACACTTTCCCCATTATTATTTGACAGTTCACAAGTACTATTCAACTTCACCTTAAGCTCATCAATAACAGTATAGATGTCTAATCCAGCATCAACAGAGACCCCAAAGAATTTTCTTCGTATCTACAAACACAGTACACTTGAAAGAGACTCACATTCCTGATGGTTGTGACGTTCCAAGATTCATAGCCGTCATTCCTACAAAAAATGGTGCCAGTGCTGATGAATGCTATTACAAGGAAGAACAGCTATCAATCATTAATAAAAAACTTGCAAGCTTGTCTTACAAAAACTTTGACCATCACCCAATTACCTAAGATGAGGTGTTAGCTTTAAAGAAAGGGACGTTTTTACAAGTTGACGGGTTGTTTGTGTTAAGTAGAATTGGGAACCAATTGGCTTCCAAAGATCCAATTTTTCAAAGATGAGAAAGACCCATTTAGTTTCCTGCCAGATTCCATTCAACCATCTGTTGCACCACATCCACCATTTGCTTTGTTGCCATTGCCATCTGTTGCACCACAAAACATCTATTACGTTGTTGTCACTGTTGAGTTTTCCATATCTAATGATAAAACCAATCAAGAATTATTTGACCAAGTATTTCAAGGTCAAGATGTAAAAGTTTTGTTTGTTGATGGTAGAGATCTTAAAATGATTGAAAATTCTACTTCGAAGCTACCAGCATTTATGATTCAGGCAATTGTTTTTTCTCCAGACGTTCCATCCATTGCAAGAGGCGCTAACTCTAGGAGTCACAGACCATATTCTCTATTACAATATGAAATATTGAATAGTTATTTGAATGAGAAGAATGGCATTAATGCTGCAAATGAAGTGAATTTGAGCTAGGCAAAATAAGAAGCAACAGGCGCTGCTAGTAATTTGGATTTTATATAATTATTAATTAATACAGATATTAATTAATTATTTGTAGTTATACTGCGGCCCATTCATTCAGCTACGCATCATGACTTGTTATATATAATTATAATTTGATAATTAAATTAATTAATAATTATATTAGATATTATTTGACTATAATTTCAAAACAATATATAGCTGATCTAGATAATCATTTTCATCCATCAATACTCTCCTTAATCTCTTCCCTATAAATTACTCTCACTCTTTCTTAATACTCTCCATAATCTCTTTTACTTGCTCAGCATTAAACTTTTGATGAATAAGCCCAAAATATGAGTCCCAATCATAATCCATTTCCTCTTTAAATACAGCATTTGAAGCGGTTCTCAACTTGTGATCCAAATTGGACATATTAATAGCACCAACAGTGCCATCAAAAATCGTTGATAGGCCATAATCAATAAGATATACCTTTCCTTCGATACATATGATATTTGATCTCTTGATATCTCCATGGCAAATACCAGCATTATGTAGAAGGCTGATTTGTGTATAAAGCATTAATGCATGCTCAATTGTACTAAATTCTTCTGATTTTTTAACATAATCCATTTTGAAACCATACCCTATGCAAAAGTTATCAATTGTGTCTAATTTATATATCCCTGGCTCTAGGATTCTGGGATGGTTAATCAGCTTGTCATTGTGAGGCCTGTTTTCATTTAAGTGTTTCACCAACTCATATATGGCGACTTCATTGTAATATCCAATTTTCAATAGCTCACCTATTTCATTTCGAATATCTTTTCGTTCCTCATCTAAGTCAACTAGGAATAGGTCATATATTTTCAACACCTCTGTGCCCCCGATTCTATACACCTGTGAGTTGTAGCTGTAACCCTTCTGAAGAGGAACAACCTGTTCGGTTGGAGTTTCGATTATATGGTACTGTTTTCTCAATTTCTCACCTTGTTTCTTGAAAAAATTATCAACTCGAATCCTTCTGGATTCGTTATCGGTAATGAAAAATCTGTGGATATAGTGTTCCATCATATTAGATCCAATATCATCAATGTTATTCAACTTCTTGTAGGCTGAGTTAAATAAAAGTCTTTTATGGTCACCGTCCTGGAAAGCCCAGCCTTTACCGTAACTCATCACACGGGAGTCTAAATCAACAATAATTTCATCATTCAGCTCTGTAATATCATTGATCTTAATCATTTTGAGTGTTTCTTGGTCCATAAAGAACCCTTCTAGGTTGTGAGAAGATAACATATAACTAATAAGCTTTTCTTGGTTCTGGACAAATGAACGTTGGTTTTCAGGCATTGTTTCAAGGTTTGATCTCGATTGTGTCTCATGTTTGGGTATTCTTCTCACATCGCAGCATAATATGACTTTATTGAGGATATAACTATTCATTTGGCCAATCACAATGTTACATACAAGTTCCAAAGGCACACTTTTAGATAAATATGGTGGTACAGAGATTTTTCCATTCGTTGTACTCTTTAATGAAGAAGAGTTTTCATGACATAACTTTAGGATCATCTGAATGGGTTTCACCGTGGATTCGTGTAACCATGATTGTAGCTTTGATTTTTTATTACTAACAATACTATTTTGTTCTATAGTAAAACTTAGATATAAATCCTTCATTAGCTCATAGTCAGTTATCAATGAATCCCAATCACCAGTTTCAATCTTGTCAACCTTGGTCTCAAACTTTTGTAAACACTCACCCAAATATCTACCAAAATCTTCTTTGTATCCAGTATCATCAAGTATAGTTTCGCTATACCTAACATTCTTTTGAATCAATTCACCAACAAATTTATTTTTACTTGCATGGATGTTTTGAGGCGAGCGTTTTGGTTCTGGGATCTCAAGCATAAAAAATATCTTGACCAAAATAAACCCAAGCGTCTTCATTCTTCTTTTGTGTTTATAAAATGTTCCTGAAAGTTGAAAGTCACGACAACACTCTAAATCATTGCTAATTAAAGTTCTGATCCTGTCCAGCACAGTATTAGGAGGATACTCTAAGTTTTGCAATGAAGGTAGGGGTGAAGAAGTCTTAGCAAGTAGCTCTTGGGTAGCATTCAATTCGTCACTCATGAGGCTTTCCCAAGCTCCATCATACTCTTTCTCCTTTTTATCTTTATATTTCTTACTCAATTCAAAAATGGGGTTTGCTCTTATATGGATTTGGCTCTCTTGTTGTCTAATGATCTCTCTTTGTTTACCTCCTATTATGACCTCTAAGCCATTAACCACATAATTATAATCATGTGGGGACCGGTCCATACCAGTCTCTATGCTTGTAAAAAGCTGTGAATTCATCTTAATGATATTATTATTGTGATGCTCAATGAATAGAAATGATGTTTCTTACATGATAGTACATATGGTGATGCATGAACAACAGAAAATAGCACCACGATTACTTAGCTAATCCACTCTGTGTTCACGTGACTCAACTGAGAATTAAGTATTATTGAAGTAGTATTGATCAGCTTGGATAAGTATGAAAGACTACACAAGCACTAACTTCATATTCCATATCAACAACCCATGAATAATAGTTTATACAACAAATATACTATTATCAAACCACTATAAACAGATAATTCACACTTTCTCGAGTGCATATTTTCAGACCCTTCTAGCGGAGCCTAGTCCATCTCATTTAAAGACTACTCATCACTTTCAGTCCTAATAGTCCCACTAGTCTCCTTCTTCTAGACCACTATGCTGCCCCTACCGGAAAACGAAGAGTCATAAAAATTCCATCGAAAAGTATATAAAGATCGATAAGCTGAAGCTGAGATCTTTTTACTCAGAACTTTTATAACTTGTTTATTACAACTATACAACCAGAGAAAATGACCAAACAAGTTATCCTGCATTTGAGAGCTGAAACCAAGCCTTTGGAAGCACGTGCTGCTCTTACTCCAACAACAACCAAGCAATTGATTCAAGCTGGCTTCAAGATCTACGTTGAAGAATCAAAGCAATCTGCATTTTCCACTGATGAATATAAGAAAGCTGGTGCTATCATCGTCCCAGAAGGCTCTTGGAAGAGTGCTCCTCAAGACCGTATCATCATTGGTTTGAAGGAATTGCCAGAAGAGGACACCTTCCCATTGATTCATGAGCATATCCAGTTTGCTCATTGTTATAAGGATCAAGGTGGCTGGCAAACCGTCTTGAGCCGTTATGCTAGAGGTGACGGTAAGCTATACGATTTGGAATTCTTGGAAAACAACCAAGGGAGAAGAGTCGCTGCATTTGGTTATTATGCCGGTTTTGCTGGTGCTGCTCTTGGTTTGAAAGACTGGGCTTTTAAAAACACTCATGCTGATTCTCAAGATTTACCAGGTGTTACTCCATTCAACAGTGAAAATGCTCTTGTTGAAAACGTTAAAAAGGATGTTGCCAATGCTTATGCTAAAGGCGCTAAGAAGCCAACAGTGTTGATCATTGGTGCTAAAGGTCGTTGTGGTTCCGGTGCTATTGATTTGTTGACTAAAGTTGGTATCCCAGACGCAAACATTTTGAAGTGGGATATTAATGAAACCAAGAAAGGTGGTCCTTTCAAGGAAATCGCTCAAGCCGACTTGTTCATCAACTGTATCTACTTGTCTAAGCCAATCCCACCTTTCATCAACTATGAATTACTGAATTCCCCAGATAGAAAGTTGAGAACAGTTGTCGATGTCTCTGCTGATACTACCAACCCACATAACCCAATCCCAATCTACTCCATTGCCACGGTCTTTGACAAGCCAACAGTTAAGGTTGAAACAACTGCCGGTCCAAAGTTGTCTGTTATCTCCATTGATCATCTGCCATCTTTGTTACCAAGAGAAGCTTCTGAATTCTTTTCAAAGGATTTATTGCCATATTTGTTACAACTGCCAAATAGAGATACTGCTCCTGTCTGGACAAAGGCTGAAAAGCTATATAGACACCATGTTAAGCGTTTGAGCAGAGAAAACAAGTTATAAGCGAGGTGTGTTATATATCTATATTTCTTCCTTTCTGCTTTTTCTTCTTCTTGTTTTGCCTTTCCCTTTACATTTGTTTAATTCTTGGTGTTTTTTAACCATTCGTTTTGATATAGAGATTTAATTTCATATTATACAATCATACACAGTCTAGTAGTTGTTGTAATAGTAAAGTTGATTTATTCCAACTCAACTGTAATCTTTTTATTGTTATTCTTCTTCTTTTTATTCTTCTTTTTGGTGCGGCCTTCCATTATTCTCTTTAATTCACCAGTATCTTCATTTTCACTCTCACTAGCACTGGCCTCAGCTTCATTAATCTCATCCCATCTTCTCTTCATAGTAGATGCCTTTTCAACACTTTCAGCACTAACCTCGACACAGTTCAAACGTTCACCAGTGTTATACACAGCAACTTGATCCTTTGTTTCCAAATCCCAGACAACAATGTTACCATCTGAAGAAACAGATACCAAGTAATCATCATTGTTGTGCTTATACAATGTAAAGTCCTTGATTCGGTTGGCATGGCCTTGTAGTTTAAATGCTGGTTTGATTTCCTCGCTGGATTCGGAGTCTTCATTGGTTAGGTCCTCCATCTTGTAAAATTCAATACCACCATTGTTTAAACCAACAACCAAGTATTCAACATTGTTAATCTTGTATACTTCAATATGCATCAATGGGGTGGTGAATGGGACATCTTTGACAATCTTGGCAGCAGCAGTCTTGTAAACTAATAATCTTCTTTGTAATCCAACAACAAAATAATCACCATTTAAGGACCATCTAACATATTCACCAGAAGCCCAATCACTCTTAATCTTCAAACTAGCAGCCTTCTTAGCTGTCATCAAATTCCAAAGTCTAACAGTCATATCACCAGCAACACTAACGGCAATTCTACCACTTGGATGAATAGCCAAATCGTTAACTCTACCTTTATGACCCTTCAAAGTACCAAAAATTTCCCAATCTTTGGTTCTCCAAATAATAATATTCCCATCATCAGAACCTGACAATAACCATTTACCACTAGCTCCATTGGTTTCTTCATCGCCATTATCACCATGTTCTTTGGAAAACTTCAACACAGTAACACTTCCTTGATGACCTAAAAGTGTACCCAATTCTTTTCTCTTTTGCAAATCATAAATCTTTATATGTTCGTCATTAGCACCAGTGACCAAATATCTTCTGGCAGCAGCAATGGATTTGATGGATAGTGCATGTGCTTGGAAATGGAAAATAGGTTGGAATACTGGAGTCTTGTCCTTTTCTAGAATTAAAGATAAACATAGTAGGTTGTGTTCATAAGAACCAACATAGATACGGAACTGTGTCTTTGCCTCATTAGAAGAAGACAAAATATTGTCTGGGATAATTGTTGGCTTTATCACACTCAACTTCTCACTCTTTGTAGAATCTTTCTTGGCCATTATACGTAAATATAAATATATATCTTATAGTTTTAATGTTAATAGTTTTTATGCCTCATCGACTCTATAAATTTTTTTTAAAAAATGCTGTGCGATGTGACACTTTCAGAATTG
Source organism: Liangdongia berthetii (assembly GCA_030564525.1). NCBI lineage: Eukaryota > Fungi > Ascomycota > Saccharomycetes > Phaffomycetales > Wickerhamomycetaceae > Liangdongia > Liangdongia berthetii. The sequence goes on along the minus strand of JAJLVX010000451.1, from coordinate 16,866 downwards.
GCAGTTCCCACTTCAACTGCAGCAACTGCAGCAAAGTTCAAACTGGTTTCACTGATGATGGTCACATTCTACAAACAGAGATAATATTATAATCCTCGCCATTTATTCCCAAACGCAAAAAAAACATATAAAAATCAACCCTTATAGAACAAAACACAAATATATAACACTAATTGGAACTATGAGCAGCATTTAAAATCAATCAAACAAACAATCATGATGCATTGATAGCACTCGTCACAGACTGCACTTGACTAATTCCTCTGTTGAATGCAACTTTAACACGCTCGTTACCCAACATGATCTTACCTAAACCAGATCTCACAAACTCCTGGAACTTTTCACTCCAGTCAAAAGTTAATCCTGATCTGCTCAAGATAAAGAAAGAAACTATCAGCACTAGCAATGGCATCCAGAAAAAGAATAACATCTTATCATTTTGCACGTTCTTACGTTGATTGAAAAACTTTAGGAAGATGTCTTCACCTTCATCTGAAGAAGTGTTGGTAGTATCAACTGAAGAGGATGTAGAAGCTTCTTGGCTTTGAGTTTCTTCTTCTTTCTGTTGCTGTTGCTGCTGTTGCTTTGGAACAGTGAATGATTGTTTGGAATTAGATGGGTATAAATCATCATACTTTGGTAGTTCTTCAGTTTCACTCGTGTTTTGGAACACATTTCTAACCTTACTCCATAGAGATAATTCAACAGTAGGAGAAGTAGTTGGAACAGAAGAAATTGGTCTTGCAACAATATGTTCATCAACATCATCTGCTTCGTCATCTTCATCTTCGTCTTCATCATCTGCATCATCGTCATAAAGATTTTCTTCGTTGTAATCACTAACATCAGACTCTTCATATTGTTCCGTTTCAACAGTAGAATCAGTCAATTGATCATGTGCTAATCTTGAGATATGAGCTCCGATATGATGGATATCAGAACCGTCCACAGAATCTTCTTCTTCCTCTAAAGAGAAAATTGATGATGAAATTGATGAACTTGACAGCTTTCTAGACATTGAAGAACTTTGTTCCTTAAACATATCCAAAACATTAGCATCAGCAACAGCTTCTGGGGTCAGCCCATTGTTTGCCTTGGCAGAAATATTAGCCTTACAATTGATCAACAGTTCAATAGAGTTTCTATCACCAACCAAACTAGCAAAATGTAGAGGTGTGTAACCGTTAATGTCTTCATAATCAACTCTAGCACCGTTCTTAATCAAACTAGAGACAAGTTTATAATAGCCCTTTAGACAAGACAAATGCAACAAAGTTTGACCTTCTTGTGTACAGATAGCCCAATTTGGATTACTTGGTAGCAAGTTGATAACCTTCAACACTAAATCCTCATCAGATAAGCCATTATCGTAATTGGTCATCTCGATATCTTTTGAAACACCACTATTAGATACATCGCCATTGGAATCTTGTTTATCAGAACCAATAATCTTTCTGGCGACATTTCTTGCATCTTCTAGTTTACCATTCATCTTCAACCCAACGATTTGCAAAGCCAATTCAATCAATTGTCTGTCAGAATCATCCAAATATGTAAATATGGCAGAATTCAATCTTGGGGCAGCTTGAGCAGCACCATTTTCAGTATTATCATCTTCAAATGCAACAATAACTTGACCTGGTTGGGCTGCTGGTGGTAGGTAAGTGACAATAGTGGTGTCACTCCAACAGTGTGTAGCCAATGCCTTGTTAACACCAAACTTTACTGTTAAACCTGGTCTGAAATTAGCACCCAATAGAGTAACTTCGATACCACCTCTTAGAGGACCTTGAGATGGGATAACTCTTTGGATGATTGGAACTGTTGGTTGATTTTGGGCTTGTTGAGCTTGTTGCTGAGCTTGTAGTTGCAACTGTACTTGTTGTTGCTGTTGCGGCTGAGCCTCTTGTTGTTGTAAAATTTGTGGATGAGGTTGTTGAGGGAGTTGTAATGAAGTTTCCTTCTTTGTCATGTTGAAAGAAGAGGTGTTACCTGCTGTAGTTGTCACAGAAGAATTTCTTGATGGTGTAATACTGAAACCATCTGATAATTCCATACTAAATGAAGTTCTCTTTCTTTTGTAAACTCTTGAATCAGTAGTGTGTGGTTCAGAACTGTCTTCCTCGATTGAAGTTGGAGAAATTGGAGCGCCATTTAGACGAGATTGACTTGAGCCTGTTGGAGCAGCGGCAGTTGTTGAAGCAGCACCATCACTATGTGAATCGATAGCACCAGACGCACCAACACCAACACCAACACCCCCTTCTTCTGCAATGTTGGACATTGATCCAGGAGATGTTCCCTTTTCATCAATGTTTTTCTTTCTATCCATAATCATAATTCTTGTGGAAATGTGTTTTGCCAAAATCTTGTTTCTCGAATCTTTCAAGACAAACATTAGTCTAAACCCCTTTGGTTCTGAATGATGTCTGCAGTAACAAACAATTCTTGCGGAAAGATCCAATTCCTTGGAATCAGAGTTTGCCACTGTTGGTGGGAAAGACACCACTTCTTTGCAGTTGAAGATTATTGCTCTCTTTTTGGTGTTTGTACCCCAATTCAAGTTATCACTAATACCAGATTTACGTCTGGAAGCTCTTTTTTGTTCTCTTCTGATACATCTGTCACAAATATTACAGGATTTGTTTTCAGATTTAATGACAAAGGTGTCTAAGAACAAGACATGAGCAGCAACTTCTTGAGGAATATCGTTTGCAAGACATAGTTTCTGTTTAGCAATTGTATCAGATGGTAAATGGACCAAGAATTGTGGTGGAGGTGGGGAGATGGACATGTTGACTTTAATTTGTGTTTCAACTCTTGAATAGCTTGGTAAATTCTTGATATCCATTTTATAAGGTAATGAATTTTCATCGACATCAAAGTATTCTTTTGGGATAAAATCATTGAATTGTGTAGGAGTTGTTTTACCAAATTTCAATTGTGATAGTAAGCTTCTAGCTGCTTCATATGAAGCATCGTTACTAGTGGCTGGAGCATTCATTGGTAACTGAAATCCCGGCATACCTAACATATTAACACCTGGAATGTTTTGGTTGATTCCATTAATCATGCCATTGTTGATATTACTTTGCATTGAAAGATGTGAAGGGATGTTGTTTGTGATAGAAGTATCAGAAGCAGTGGCAGCAGCAGCAGCACTTGGGTCAACATTTGGGAAATCATTAATAATTGAATCTGGAGTTGTAAAGATTTCTTGTTTGTCCTGTGGGGATGGCATGGAGTTTGGAGTTGTTGATCTAAACTGTCCATCGTCGATCATCATAACCTCTTGGTTGTAGTTTTCCACGTTATCTGTGTTTATAAAGCTATTAATGTTCAAATCATTTTCTTGGGTGTTGATCAGGTTGTGGCTATTATTATTATTATTCTTGTTGTTGTTATTGTTGTTGTTTTGAACAGTATGGGTATGAATGTTATTGGAGTTGTTATTTGCAGCCATGTTGATCATACCGTTATTGTTATTTTTGTTGTTGTTGTTGTTGTTGTTGTTGTTGTTGTTGTTGTCTCCAAACATCAAGAAATCATTCTTGCTCAAATCTTCAGTTAAAAAAGCATTGAAAATCTCCTCTTCATCCTTTACATCTTGGTAAGTTGAAGGCTGTGCAGTGAACATCTGTGGATTGATATCTGGGGCCTGTTCGTAGACTCTTTTATCCAGTAGTTCATCTAGAATATCAACATTTTCGTTGTTTGAAGACAAATCCTGTCCAAATTCCCCTATATGGAGAGGGCCATTCCCTTCAATCTTTATGGACATGGCTTAAAAAAAGATGGAAAGTGGGATTATATTGCTGGTAGAATGTGATGGAATGATTTGTTGTTCACCACCAGCTGGATCTCTCTTGGTGACAGTGGATAGCAATGATAGTCAGTAGCTTTAACGATTTAATAATAGTAGTCAAGCTGAAGAAAAAAATGTGTTTCAAGTAAAAAAAAAAATCCTGTTTGAGCAGCGCGGTATGTGTTCTTTCTCGTGTGGTGGTACAGCTGGGTGTAGTGAGGACAAGTGTGGTGTGCCGCTGTGTGTGGGATGATACCTTCGTTGACTTTGGGTCTCCTTTTCGCTGTTGTTTGGTTGATATTTTCCTTCGCTAAAAGGCTGATGGTGTTGGTGATGGTGATGATGTTTCCACTTGTGTAATTGGTGCGCGCACCCGGAGTGTGGGATTTGCGGGTAACGCTTTGGCTACCTCTACTAGTACTATAAGTGTGTTTTAGGAGGAATGTGAATAGTGAAGAGTACATTATAATCAGATATCCATAGGGCGGTTGGAGTCGTGTAGTTGCTGGTTTTCTTTGCAACGCAAGCGCTCTGCTGGGTTGTTAGCCGCTGTGTGTTTCGTTTCTGTTCTTTGCCACCTGGCACCAGCTGGGCGGGGGAACAGGGCGGAGTGGGTGAACTGTCTGCCTAGCTCTGCCTGGACTCTGCCTGGACTCTGCCTGGACTCTGCCTGGAACCAAAAATGAAAAAAAAAGGAGTCACGCTGAAGAAAAAATTTGACGAACAACACATCAACAACATCAACATCAACATCAACAACATCAGAAAACATCAGAAATGGGTTACAAGAACACTCTTTATGTCACAGGTGAGTGTGCTCTCTACTCTTTCAGAAACAGCCGCATCTAACAACCCATCAGGTTTCTCCAGAGAAATCAAGGCCAAGGACCTAGCTCCAGATTTCGAAGCGTAAGTACAACTAACAGATTCCTTTTGCCACTTGTGAAAGGAAGGTGTGAAGAGAAGGTGGAACTAATGTTTACCCTTGTGCTATTGGATTAAAGGGGTGTAAATGAGTGTTTGTTTCAACTTGTTTTGTTTGTTTCTTTCTTTCTTTCGTTCTTTTATATAGATCTTTATAGTTGTCTACGTGTTTTGATTGCGATTGGGAAGAATTGGATGTGTTGATTTTGTTTACTCGTCGTTGTCTTGCTCTTTTTCTATCTTTATTGCCCTCTGTTCTATTCTTGTTTTGCTGTTACTCTACTTATCTGTATAGGTTTCTTTGTGTCCTTTGAAAGATCACCAGCATCAGCCAAAGCTTCACCAAAAGCCGTTCCATTCAGTTCAGTTCATTCAGAAATTCATTCACTTCACTTCATTTCACTTCACTTCAATCTACTTACCAAACACAACCCAACACAACACATTTTATATATCCCCCCAAAACAATCCAACAAGAACAACACAAAACTTTTCTCCATACTTTTTATATCTTTTCATGTTTCACTTCACATTCAGTTTCCATCTTTCACTGTTGAACAAAAGTCATCATATTCTCTTTCTTTTTTTTTAACTTCAAAGGGCACAAATTAACATTCCTCCTTTCTTTATATATAGTCATGGTCCATTGGTTAGAATTGATCTACCACCAACCAGATCCCCAGAAAGTCCTCCATTCGCCTTTGTTGAGTTCCAAGAATACAAAGATGCCGATGCTGCTTTGAACGCTTTGGATGGGAAGCCTTTGACCATTGATGACAAGACCACCTTGACTGTTCAATGGGCAAGATCTGAACCATACCCAAGAGGTGGTGGTGGTGGTTTCAGAAGAGGCCCTCCAAGAGGCGGCTACAGCAGAGGTGGCTACGACGATAGAGGCGCTCCAAGAGGCGGCTACAGTAGAGGCGGCTACGACGACAGAGATAGAAGAGGCGGTAGATACGACGATTATGGTTACAGAGAACGTCGCGGTCCTCCAAGATTTGATGACAGAGAAAGAGGCGGTGACTACAGATCTAGAGACAGATACGACGACAGAGAAAGAGGTGGCTACAGAGCTGCTAGAGGCGAAAGAGATGAGTACCAAGGTGCTGGCTACAGAACCAGGGAAAGGGACTCTTACAGAAGAGATGATGCTCCAAGAGGTGACGACTCCCGCTCTGCCCCAAGAGATGACTACAGAAGAGACGATGACTACAGAAGAGATGATGCTCCAAGAGGCGAAGAAAGACGTGAAGAAAGAACCGGTAGAGCAGAAGAAGGCGCTTCTCTGGAATCCTCTAACGACCGTGCTGTCTCTAGATCCAGAAGTCCAAGAAGAGATTAAAGATGAGAAAAACAAAAATAAGTGCTTCCATCAACACTTCCCCATTTGTAACAAAACCACATCTTTTGAAAAAAAAAAATAACCAACATTTCTGTTCTGGAAGTGTCTTAATTGTAGAGCTTATCGGCTGTAGCAAATCAAATCGCTCGAGAAGGTCATCTCAAAAAGAAGAAAAAAATTAATATACCGAGAAAGTTGAAACTAAAAGAAACCAGATACAATAGACATACACATAGACAAGAATGACCAAGGTGCTCTTCTTGAAGAACAAGACTGTTCCAAAGGACCCGTACCATGACTGCTTCGAGGATTCTGGCTTTGACACTGTCTTCATCCCCCTGCTGGACCATGTTCATGCTGAGCTCGAGTACATGACCAACTATCTTTCCTCTCAAGAGTTCTTACGCGACACAACAGCACTCATCATCACAAGCCAAAGAGCAGTAGAGGCACTGGGCACTGCGTTACAACACATCCACGAGCACAATCGAGCAACCATTCTAAATAAACTGGCGTTCACGGTGGGGCCAGCTACATCAAAGGTGTTGACTGAGCTAGGGTTCGTCAACATTAAAGGTGGTATCAATGCTGGAAATGGCTCTGTTCTTGCTGAAATCATCGTTCAAGAGCTGGACCTGAATGACAAGGTGACATTCTTCACTGGCGAAACAAGAAGAGATATCATTCCAAAAAGACTGAATAGCGAAGGTTATGCATTGACCGAAGTTGTTCTATACAAGACTATTCTTAAAGATGCAATCATCGAGCGTTTTGAAAACCAGATGGAGCAGATACGAAGTGTGGATGGTATCAAGTGGATTGTGTTCTTCAGTCCTCAGGGAACTCAAGAGATTGTCAACTATTTGAGTAAAAAGATCAAATCAAAAGAATTGAGCCAAACTTACAAAATCGCATCAATTGGTCCAACGACAGAAACTTATTTATTAGAGAACGGTATCACTCCTCATTTGGTGTCTTCTAAACCTGAAGCAACCATTCTATTAAATGAAATCAAGACTTTTACTGCTTGAATTAATTATAATACTTGTTTACTTATAGACTCATATTTATTTATTTATTTTTATATAGAGATTTATTTAATCCAAAATTGCATCAGAAACAACATTAATAGTCTCACTCTCATTCTTATAATCAACCTCCATAACATAATCATTCTTACCTTCATGCAGCAGATTTGTAACTCTAATCTTTGGCAATGCTAATTTTCCAATTTTTAATGGTATCAATGACATTTCACCAGCTGGGAAAGTAACAGTGTTATTCTCTTCATTCTTGCTTATCTGAAGTTTCAACTTGGTTTTACCATTCAAAAGCCAATTATCTTGGTTTGTCATAACTTCAACCAAGTATTCATGAACTTCACTAACATCACTCTTGAACATAACTTGTTTCTTATTCGGATCAACTTTTTTCACTGTGGTACCATTAACAAGTGATTTGATATGTAGCTTTGCAGATATACATTCACCAACAACATAATGGAACTTCTGGTCAAACTTAAACTCCAATGTATGAATAACTTCAACGGTTGGTACATCAACATCAATAAACAGGTGATTGGTTTTAAATGTGTAATCGGATAAAACCTTTGGTGTACTGTCTTTAATGACATCAAGAAACAATGATTTGATTGATTCTCTATGTTTTGGCTGAATGTATCTGAAATAATTAGATGTGGAAATCTCATCTAAATTTAACACCTTGATCACATTTGATAGTGCAAAACTAACAAAGTCAAATTGAATCTTTTCCAACACATATTTCAACAAATGGAAATATTCTTGTTCTTTCAATTGTTCTTGAATGGCACTAGCAATAACATACTTGATTTCTGAATTCAATTCTCTATAAATGATATCTAGAGTCAAGGATTTATCATTAGAATCTTTACCACCACAAGCTTCCTTTTTCTTCATCACTTTATAAAAATAATTTCCTGGTTGTTCTCCAAATGCAACTAATGATGGGGCTTCATGTGAAGTTGAAACATCAAAACTATCATTAGACTTCAAATTGGTACTAATGATTCTGATTGGAGAATCAACATCTGCAGTACCAATGGAAAATTTCGCATATAGACTTGAGCTCTTGAAAATATCCTGTACGGAAACTGCTATTGACAAAGATGTGTCCAAACTCTTGGAAATGGTGTGCAAATATGTTGAGTTGTATTGTAATGATGCAGTCAAGTCCACTGTAGACTCTGGAGTAATAATCGTGCCATCTAATTCATATGAAATGATAATTTCATATTCGGTTTCTGCACAGAGTGAATCAATTTCAATGACATCATCTTCATTCAATGTTGGTTCAATTGTATCATTATTTAGGATCTTGACACCTTTGGTAACTTTAAATCCATTTGAGCCAAGTACTGTCAATTTTAAATCTTTTGGAATTAATTCACCTGTTTTAATAAATACTGAAATGGTTTTATGGGAAAGGTTCATTCTTGTAGAATTGTTAATTTCTAGAACCAAGTTTTGTGAAAATGGGAATGATAATATGGTTGGTTGGGTAGAAATATCATATTTTTCCAAAAATTCAACACTTCCTGAATTTGCCTTGAATTCATACAACACAAATTCACCAGTAACAAGCTCAGTTGAAGTTAATTTTAAGACATTTTCACCTTGTTTTAGCACACATTTTGGAAGCATAAAATCAAAAATTTGACCATTTTCATTAATCAATGAAATAACAACGTTGTTCAATTGAAAATCTTCATCAAAATAATTCTTTAACGTTAATTCCAATTCATAAACATCCATTCCTGATGAAGTTATATATGGATCCAAATGAATATCAAAAATCGAACTAGCAGGATATAACATTGAGTTATCCAACTTAACAGTCTGGAAATCTATTATAGCTTTGGAAACAACATCAGCATTGACCAGCATTCTCTTGTCCTTCAATTCTTTAACAGTGGAAGAAATCAAGTCTAAATAACTCTGCACCAACCATACAGGCTTTGGTTGCGATTCCTCTGTCTTGAAAAAATCAGCATTTTCATCAAGATGGTTCAAACAATCAATGAAAACCCCCAATAGATTAGAACCAATATAATCCCAACCTTGATCGCCATAAAATCTTGGACATGTGGAAAACACAACAGCAGCTTTCTCGTACTCCTTTTTCTGATAATCTAACATGGCTATTTCAATGGATAATGCATCAACATAACGTGGTCTTTGGGAATAGCTAAAGTTTCTAACAGCTTCTCTTGAAAGACTTAGATATTCATGTTCAAATGTATCATATTTTGTCATGACTTGGATCAGTGGTTCATAAACTAGGATTGGTTTTGATGTGGTGGCGGTGGTTGTATCATTTTCTGTGTCTTGAAGTGACAATTCCCCAAAGATTCCTTCAATGTGGTAATCAAACAAATTTCCAATTTCAACCAAGATGGATCTTTTTAATAACAATGCCTCACCAAATCTTTCATAAATCTGTGTCAGGTTATGATCTTGATTTTCAGTAGTTAATGAAGGATCATTGCTGATTTTGGTACAAAGATCCAATGATAAAAAGTAATCTAGTGTTTTGATGATCCATTCTTGAACTTTATAAAACTCTCCATTTGGTAATAGACGTTTAACATCAGTAGTGAATATCTCCAAACTTCTAAATAGTTCAGCCATATGGATTGATGATAATGATAATGATGGTTCAGCCAATGCTAAAGAGTACAAGACAATGAATTTTTTTGCAAAGATATAAGCTAGCAAAGTGAAATATGAAACATTTGCATCAGCGTCTTTTAACAATGATGATTGTTCAACAAACATTTCAAAATTCTTTGGTATATCATCATAAAATCCAATGTTATCCGTCATGAAAGCTCGTTGGCTTTTTTTGATAACGGTATATAATTGATCATACTCAACCAAGGAGTCTTCAAATAAATGCAATAAAAGAAGTTGTCTTGCAACACCTTCCTTTGTAGTGATGTATAAAAAGAGGTTATTTGTAACGTTTGTAGTTTGACTGTTTAAAATGACAAGTGAATTTCTCAAAATGTTTGATCTTGAGCTAAATGAATCAAAAATGCCTGATTTGATTTTGGATAACAACAGGTTCCAACTTTCAGTTTCTTCAAGTTTTTGAGCATATTTGGATTTGATCTTGATACAATTGTTTAAATCTTCTTGTGGAGTGAAATCAGTTTTCAACTTTTCAAACACTTTAGTTTTACTTCTATCTTCAACTTCATCAGGAATATAATATACCACGATCCATTCCACTTGTGAGTATGCACCATCTATGCCAGTCTTCATCCACTCACGGATCAGAGGTCTAACTTTAGATCTATATGTATCTGTATTGTCACAAGTAACAAACATCAAGCGAACAAAGGGAACCGATAGAAACTTAATTGTTTTTGCCAAAGCATCATGTGTTGATAAAGCTGAGACATCAATTGTCTTATTTTCTGGATTGTTGTCATTGGCAAAATCCTGTGGTTTTTCTTCAACTAGAGAATAATCCACTGTTGGGATTGTTCTTAAATGATCATTATCATTTTGCTTCCAATGAAGATTTGACAAGACAATTTTGGATTGGAATTGGGATTGCAGAGAGGGATAGACGTTGAAGGGGTCATAATACCCAATCTTCAAAGGCGGCACTAGTGTACTCATGATGTGGATATTCTGTCTTTTCCGTTTCAGCTTGTGGAGTTGTAACTTGTAGTTTAATGTCGTGTTGATACTTTCGAAAGACACTATTATGATTCATCAGCAATTACTAATCAGAAGGTGTCTGGGTGTTTTGATTTTGAAGTGTTCTGCCCAGCTTCCTAAGAGAGTGTCTGCCTAGAGGTGTCCTTCTAGGGACAACTAGATACAAAATCTAGGCTGGAAAATAGGTCAAATTTTTCCCATAAAAAAATATTAGCCATAAACTCATCATCAAATATTCAGCATATCCAATCATATCACCGCATTTACTAACAAAAATCCCCAGTTAGAGCATCTTCTTTTCCGTTTCAATTCACTTTTTTGTGTTTTCCGCATCAACAAAAAAAGAATCCTTTGTGAACAACAACAACAACAAAGCACTGCTGAAGGAAGAAAAACCACCAAGAATTGAATCACTCGCAGTCATCACTTTGCAACACAGCCGAATAGTGCGACAGGAAACATGCCAGAAACACCACGCGACGCTAGATTGGACAAGTCGTCTAGGATCAATTCCACAGCACAGAAGAGAATACAGTCACCACTAACGAAGAAAGCATGGGATGTTCAAGCAAGTAGAACTTATTCACCACTTAGAAGAATTAGGCTGTCTCCAGGAGTGATTCTGGGCTCTACTCCAAGAAAGAACTCTTACACTGCTGCTGTTGCTACTGCTACTGCTGCCTCTGAAAAGACACTGACACAATTGAGCTTAAGAGATGAGAAGTCATTAACATGGCCACAACAAAATCAACAACCATCTACAAACAATAACACCAAGAAGAAGGATGTCAATGTCAATGACAAAGAACAAGAACCTGATGATTTGGTGAAATGGATTCAATCGCTGAAAATGAGAGCTAAACATGTGCTGATTACTGAAGAAGAGGAAGAGAAGAGATTTTATCAAGAATTGGAAAAGGAAAGACTAAGAATTGAAGCTGAAGCCAATGATTTAAAATCTGAACAATTTGATAAACTGAAAGATGTCTTGGATCGTGAAAAGAAGGAAAAATTCATGTCAAATCAAGAACCTGAATTCTCTGAAGCAGAATATGATGAAGAATCTAAAAGTTATGATGAACAAGAAGAAGGTCGTTATGATCATTATGAAGATAATGAAGAAGGAGATGACCAAGAAGATGAAGCTCATGCTGTTGAATTGAGTGAAAATGAGGATGAATATGAGTATGAAGAAGAAGATGAAGAAGAAGAAGAAGACCATCACAATCAAGAGAAACCAAAGAAATTACAAGAACTGGATTATGATTCCGAAGGTAACGTTATATTTCCACCTGATGTTGGTTTGATTGATATTTCTTCAGATGATGATCAAGTGTATTCAGATGAACAAGCTCATTATGATCCAAATACTTTTAAAAATGATGACTTAAAATATAACTCAAATGTTGAATCAGCTTCTACACATTCAACAAGTTCTCCACAGCAATATCAATATAATCTAAATGCAAGCACAAGACCAAGATTATCTGACAATTTTTCTTCAATGCTATCACACCCTGTTATCAATGAACTGGAAAATTTAAGTTCAGAAGAAGACTATGATGAAGATATTGATAATTTGAGAGAAGAATATGAAGAAGAAGAAGAACATGAATTAGAGCAAGATTTTGATGACGAGAACTTGGAACAAGAAATTCAAGATGCGATTGAAGATGAGTATGATGAGGTTGATTATAATGAGGAGGAGGATGATCAAGATCAAAATGAACAACAAGAATTTGAATACAGACAACATCAATCTGAAATTCAAAATGATAACAACAATAATAATTTCTTTGCACAAGGTCAGGAAGTTTTCAACATTGATTCCTCAGAATCTCCAAAACAAACCAATGATGATATAAACAACAACAACCAAATACAGCAAAATGGACAACCAGACGATTTCCAATTTGCTATGCTGGCCAATGCTGCTTTGAATAATGCCCAATTTGATAATGTTTCTTATTCAGAGTTGGATCAATTTCAACAACAACAACAACAGCAACAACAACAACAACAACAACAACAACAACAACAACAACAACAACAACAACAACAGCAGCATGGTGAACATGAAGTCATTGATTCAGAAGTTGAAGACTTACAAGAGCATGAAGAACTACAAGATGATTTGGCCTATAAAGATCATGTTGATACAGATGTGGATGCTGATAATGAAGATGAAAATGAAAATGAAAATGAAGAGTATGACATTGAACAGGTTGTCGAAGCTGATATAGATCAACCTCATCAACATCAACATCAACTCCAAGAGCAACGTGTGAAAAATCAAACTGGTAATGATATACGTGAAATGAATGAAGATCATGATGTTGATATGGAAGATGTTTCAAATTCTTATAAAGATGATAGTGAGATAGATCAAAGCCAAGAAGAAAATATTGAACCACCATCTGAAATGGAGAATGAAATCCTACCACAAGAAGAAAAAGAAGGCTCAGATTTTGATTTGGAGACCCCTGCTGAGTATGTTGAAGAGACTTACTACGATTCTGATAATGCCCCTTTCAAAAGTCCCCAACACAGTGTCTTTGGTGCAATTAGTGTTGAACAACTGCAAAATATTGAACAACAAGACTCTGATAGTGACAAGGAACAAGTTCCAACTCTTGATAAAGGTCATGGATATAATATCCAAGAACAATTATTTGTGGAAGAAGAAAAAGTCTCAATAGAACCAGAAGAGCAAGATACAGGCTCCAAGATTCAAGAACTACCAGATTCTGAGAAAGTTGAAACTGAAAATAAAGAAAATGATGAAGAAAATAATGTTGTCATTGAACCAACTTCTGAAAAGTTTGCCATTACTGAAGATGAAGAAGAAGGTGAAACATCTTTTGTATCCTTTTTCAACGATGCTTCAAGACTGGCTTTAAGACCACTTTCTGCTGGTATGTCTTTTGTTGAGGCTTCTGATGATTTTGTTAAAAAGAACTCTAAGACATCTATTGCTCAAAGTCAGAGTAATGAGGCTCTTGTAAATACATCTAGAATATTGGATGGATTGGAAAATGCACCAGAAGTTCCAGAAGTTGACAATGAGCCTGCTCATATTTTCAAAACAAAACAACCTGAAGAAAAGGAAATTACTGAAGCCAATGAACATCAAGTTTCTGGAAATATTGTCAAGACTTTAGATGAACAAATTCAAGAACAAAAAGTGGAAGAAGAAGAACAAGAACAAGAATCTGATGATGATGATGAAGATTCTTTAGAAGAGCATTTCACTGCTCTGGAAAATGTTTCGCCTGAAAAATCCCTTACTGAGCAAGATGAATTGTTTGCATTTAATAAAGATGAGGATGATTTTGATAATGATGTTGCGAATGACAATACTGAAGAAGCTGATGTTGAAGAAGTAGCAGAAAAAGAAGAACATGAAGAAGCTAAAGAAGACGTTGAAATTGAAGATAATGAACACCAACCCATTGTTATTGAACATGAAGATGAAGCATCTGTTACTCATCAAGGTTTTGAAGATGCTTCTGAGAAAGTCAGAGAGGAAGAATACAATGAGAAAACAGGAGAATACCAAAAAGAATCAGAAACAGAGAATTCTGCTAACATTCAAGAAAGCGAAGCACTAAAACAAGAATCCCAAGTTCAAGATAAGACGCCTGCAATACAATCAATAGCTCTGAAATCAACACTTACTGGAGTTACAGATTTGTTACAGACTCTGATTGATGCTCCATTTGAAGCTACTCAAAATGATATCACTTTTGATAAAGGAAGTGAAGAGGAACAAGAAAAGGTCAAGGAAGCTCAAGCTATTAAAGAACAAGAAGCTCCAGAAGTTCAACTTGACAAGCAACATACTCAATCCGAAGGTGTTGAAGATCTTTCTTTGACTGTCGAGGGAAAAGAAGCTGGTATTGTTCCTATTGAAACTGAAGAATACAAACTTAAAAATACAGTTGAAGATGAAAAATTTCAGGACGCCAGAGAGCAATCTTTGTCTGAAGAAGACAGTGATGAGAATGAACGAAAGTTAGCTCAAGCACTTGACCAGAACGAAGAAGAAGAAATACAGAGTGTTCATAGTAATGATATTGTTGAAGATGATTCCAAAGCACCATCTGATGTTGGTGAAATGATTGCTGAAGAGTTTGAACAAACAAAGGAAGATGCTGAGCAATTCTTCACTGTGTTCGAAGAAAAGGTTGAAGAAGCTATTGATAATGAAGTTGATGAATTCAATGTTGATCTGGATCAAGATGTTCTGGTGGACAATAAGGATGATAATGATTTGGAAACAAACGACAAGTCTGAAACCGATATTGAGCAAGATGAATTAATTCTGAAACAAATTGAAGAACCTGTAGAGGTTGAAATGGCAGGAATAGAGAATACTCCAGAGCCAAATGAAGGATTGCAAATTGAAGAAGTTGGAGAGCCTGGTAACAAAGTAACTGAAGAAGATGCACAGGAGACGTCTCAAGATGTTCAACCAACTCAACATGAACGAGAAGGACTAGAGGTTATAGAAAATGAAAAGCAAGAAAATATTGAAGAGTCCAAAGAGGAAACACCATCTGAAGAAACACCAAAGGAATCCAACACTATTCGTGATGTATTCAAGAACATTGAACTAAAACCATTCCTGGAAGAATCAACTCCACAAACATCTAAATTTAGACCCTTTTTGAAAACTGAAGAAGAATTTGATCTTGATGAGAAACAAGACTCAACAAGTTCTGATGCTGTTACAGGTGCTCGTGAAGAGTTTGAAAGGGAAGATACAGTTGATGTTGATACAATAAAAACTAAATCTGATGTTTCCAAAGAAAACGAACTTCACCACAAGCGTTCATCAATCAAAAGATTTTTTTCCAAATTGTTTGGTTCAAAGCATAGAACTGATGATGAATCAAGTACTGGGCCGCAAACGGAAGCAACGCAAACGGAAGATAATCAAGTTGAAAACTACGATGAAAATGAAGTACAAAATAGAAAGAGAATTAAACTTGATGAATCATTATCTCAAGAAACATCATCATTATCACCTCCTACATTTCATGGTCACATTATTATGAAGACTAGAAGCGGGAAAATTGTTGGTGCTAATGATGCGGCTGATATTTCATTAGCTGAAGAGATTGAAAAGGAAGAAGATCAATATGTCAGTGCAATTGCCTCTGACGAGGTTCAAGTTTCCTCAGCTGTCCAAGATCTTGCTATAGGTGCTGAGTTACTGACTAGTATTATTGATCAAGAGATTGAAGCAAATGTTAAAGAGGCTGAAGATATCAAGACCGAAACTGATGATAAAGTTGAAAAGGAAGATAGGATTGAAGATAAAGATGAAGTTGTCAATGTTTTACCAGATTCTGAAGAAAAGGTTCCTAACGAAAGTGTTGATGCTGAAGATGCAGATAAGGAATATGATCAATCTGAGAATGATGATGATGACCATAAACCTGAAAATGAGGTTGAGGTTGAGGTTGAGAAAGATGTTAATGAAACTTCTAAAGATGTTGAACAAGCAAGCGTGAAAAAAGGAAGACGTAACAGAAGAAAACAAACCAAAAAGCCAATAACTAAAGCTAAAACTACAGTTAAAAAAACTAATAAAAGGACGAGAGCCAGCACAAGGCCAAAGAAAGAGCCTCCTGCAACTGAAAGAAAGTTGAGAAGCAGAAACAAAACCAAATGATTTGTTTATAAAGATTTGTCATGATCGTAATATATGAAAAGTTGTTATTAGATTTATAAAGTTTGCTTGTAGTTGCTTCATTAGACATTAACATTGGTATTAATTTATGGTGCTATTTTCTATATACAAAACAATAAGAAGGTTAAGTCACATACTTCATCAAGTATTCAAAACAAGAGAAGAACGCAACACTCGTTATGACAGATCTTGTGATACTGACGCTTAACCCTCTGTACATGTTTCTTGTTGGAAGCGATATAGTTCTGTAAGGAATCCCTTGCCTTGGTTTTAAGGACAAAGATCTAATAATTTCACCCACTATATCTCTTTGAGTCAAAGATTTAACAGTATCAATTGGGAACACAAGGACCCAACTCAAAACACCAGACAAAGCACCAGCACT
>JAJLVX010000450.1:0-59899 GCA_030564525.1 Liangdongia berthetii | reverse complement strand
TAAATTACCAGGATGTGGATCTGAATGAACAAACCCCCATTCAAAAATCATTTTAGCAAATAGATCCAAGTAGTCATAGATGATTGATTTGGTATTGAAAACATTTTTTAAATCGTCGTAGTTGATCAATGGGTCACCTTCACACCATTCCGCAGTCAGCACTCTCTTTGTTGTCAATTCAGGAAAAGTTTCAGGAATATGGACTCTTTTAGATAAGTATCCATCTGAATCAATCAATTTTTTGACACGGACACCATTAGCCAATTCATTTTTGAAATCCACTTCTTCTTTTAGATGATCAGAGATGTAATCACCAGTGAATGAGACAGGGATCTCAAAAGCCCATTCATACACTTTCATAAAGTTTCTATAAGTCCATAGATCGGCATCGATTTGCTTTTTAATGTAATAATGTTGAACCTTTAATGCAACTTGTTCACCATTCTTCAGTTCAGCCTTGTGAACCTGAGCAACACTAGCACTAGCGATTGGTTTCTTCTCAATCTTGTTGAAATATTTGGTAAAATAGTCATTACCTAGTTCTTCTTTTAATAATTGATCAACATGATCCCAAGAATCAACAGCAGCAGAATCGTAAAATGTGGCAAACTTGTCCTGGAAGGCCTTTGGAAAGATACTGGATTGGTTAGCAATGTTCTGCCCTAGTTTGATATAGAGCCCCTTGTTTTCATGTAGTAAATCCACCAGTCGAGTAGCATTACGCTCATGAAGATCACCGATATCTTCAGTTTCTTTAAAGTTTAGCTTGTAATCGATACCGATTCTGGTCAAAGTGTATATGGCTTTAGCGGTTCTATAGCCCGTCGCATCGTTGACATAACGGTCATAAAGCACCAACGAGGTGAATGTCCCAGCAGTTACCAGAGACTTTTTGTATTTGAACATGACACACTGATGGTAGTAGCAAATATAGTTATTTTAGTTCAGTCCATAAATATTTAGTACCGTGAACTAAACTGTTTATACTTTTCAATTTCTGTGATAGCGGATATCTGTCGGTGATTGCTACTCAACGAGTAGAGACTGTCCGAAATGGTAGATATCCAAGTAACAATATACCTTAAGCCATGGCTAAATACCACCATTACAATCCTCTGATCTTGTACTTTGTAAATATTCAAAAATTGATGAGATTTACATCAGTTCATTTTTATTACCGGATTAGGAAGTCAACATTTTTCCAATATTCCAAAAAAATTTTCGTAAAGTTGGAAAGTTGAAGAGATCAAAGCAAGAGAAGACTTCAGCGTTTTAATTGCACCATTAGAACGATAGAAAAGAAAGAATGTCCACAGACCTAAACATTGTGAGACCTAGTCTGATGACTAGTTTTGGTTCCCTAAACACCAACCCAATAACCGTCACTGTTCAAGCCCCAGCCTTGTTCCAATTGCTAGAATTTGCCCTACGCTCAGAAGATGGTAACAGAGTCATTGGTACTTTACTAGGTTCCCGTTCTGATGATGGTTCTGAAGTCGAAATCAAGGATGCTTACATAGTGCCTCACAAGGAAGGTGATGAAGTTGCTATTGAAGAACCACACCACAAAGCCCTATACTCTCTATACAAAAAGGCCAATCCAAAAGACACAATTCTAGGTTGGTTCTCTTCTACTCCAGAAATCAACGCCTGCAGTGCGTTGTTCCATGGGTTCTACTCAAGAGCTCCAGACGGTACATACCCATACCCAGCCATCCACTTGACACTATCACAAGAGTCTGTTAACGGCGAAATCTCAAAACTACCAACCATCAACACTTACATTGCATCTCCAATCGGTGCTCTAGGTGCCACTGCTGCCAACTTGAAGATTGAAAAGACCGATGCTTATGTTTTCACTCCAGTTGCCAACAAGTTGGCCTTTGAAGTTGCCGAAAACGCTGTCTTGAGCATTGCATCTGACGCTGTCTTGAACAATGAAACCAATGCTGAAAACATTATCCAATTGGAAAGTGGCTCCGTTGACTTGAAGCTATTGATTGAACACCTAGATAAGATTGAAACTTTGATTGAAAGTACGCTACAATATATTGAAAAAGTTGAAGCTAAGGAAATTGAAGGCGATGAACAATTTGCTAAATTCTTGCTATCAAACTTGAAGACTAACATCAAGACATTCAATTTGGAAGAATTGAACAAGGTCTTTAACTCACACATCCAAGATACTCTAATGATTGAATATTTGGCAAGTTCTGTTAAAACACAATTGGAATTGTCAGCCAAGTTGACTACTTTGGTTTAAACAGAGATTCTATAATACAGATTTAATGTACATTCTACTTCCTCCGTTAAGTTATATTCTACATCTTCAATCTTAGTATTTCAATATTGTTCTTTCTCCTATTTAAAATAACAGTATCAAATAAAGTATAATCAAATCAAATAAAGTATAGAAAAAGTTAAATATAACTGTATAATATCCCACAACCTCCCAAAAATTGTAAAAGTAATTTCTATCAAAGCCAAAAATAATTAGTAACACAGAAACAAGTAATAGACTAGTAAATTGGATTGGAATCCATTGCAACCCAGATTAAATTAGTAAGAAAATGTCAAGAAGTAATGAATGATGCAATAAAAGTATTAACAAGATGTCAATAGTTGTGTTTAATCAAACCTCACGAAACAAAATGCTCAACTCAGCATCATTTCCAAGACCGGAAAGCAACTCTTCAACATTGTTCAAAGTATCTTCACTGAACAATCCACTTCTTGTGACACGCAACCCTTCAACTGCAGCCTCTGCAAAACTTTGTTTTCTTCTCATTTTGGCACTCTTTCTCTTGCTTTTGACATTTTTTGAAAGTGCTCTCACAGGTGTCATGGTGATTTCATTTATACGTTGTCTGCCCTTTTTGTTGTGTTGTTTGCTTGTGGTACCGGTGTTACTGAATAATCTTGTAGCATTTATATGACTTACATCTTCATTGACAACACCCTTGTTTCTAAATGCATTTAGTGGAACCTTTCTATGAGAACCAGTGACTTCTAGCCATTGCTCATGATTTAATGGTTCACCTTCATCTTCATCATCTTCCAATTCACTCATATTCAGCAATTCATCTAGAGTTAACTCTTCAATGTTGTTTGTAGCAGCAACAATTGGTGATATTGGTATAACGGCAGTGGTTTGATGGCTTTGTTGTATGTGTTGGCCGTTTAGTTGATGCTGTGATTGTGATTGACTGTGATGATGGAGTTGTTTCAAAGATGTTTGCTTACCAGGTGGTGGTAACAATGATCTGGTGGATAACCCATCAATAATACCAAATGGTTTTGAATCAGTGGACCAGGTACCCAATGCTGGAGGTCTTGCAATGATGGAAGAAGAGGATAATAACTCTTGTGCTTTGGAACCAACTCTCTTTCTTGTAGATGGAGGAGGCAAAGTAGTATCTTCATCCGTAGATTCATCATCACTAGCTTCTTGAATTTCAATAACTTCATTTTGATTATCATCATTATCATGACCAGCACCAGCGTTAGTACCAGCAGCACCTTCTTCATCAGAGTTTTCTTCACCAGAACTGAAAAAGTAGTCCCATAAGTATGAATCATCGTCACTATCCAAATCATCTTTACTCTTCTTGGAACCATTCAATGCAATAGAGCTGGTGTATAGCTTTTCTTTAAATTCAGAATCATCAAAATATGGAACAAAGAAGTCTTCCGTAAAGTCATCATCATCCTCCTCCTCATCTTCATCATCATCGTCAGCATATTCATCCTCTGAAACAACTTGTAATGCATCATCAGCTTCACGCATACCTTCCACGACGGATGTTCTTGGTGTCGTGCCAACTGAACTAAAGTTGAATCCATTATCATTGTATTCATCGACAATGTTGTCAGCTTCTTCTTTCAACAAGTTGTACTCATCATCACCAGTTTCGATACCAGTATCGATACCATCACTATCTTGTTCCAGGGTACGTAATAGTTCATCCTTGTCAATATCGTCATCAGATTCAGAAGATTCAATAATAGCATAAGGAAGGGATTCATCCTCGATTGGGGTATAGCCTGGTTCTGGTGGAACAAACCCAGATAACTCTTCACCAACATCTTCTTCCTCATCCTTTGGGATTAATTTCATTTCATTATCATTATTGTTAAAGTTAAAGGAGAAATTAACATCTTCCTCATTGTCATCTTCGTCATATTGGTCATTTTCATTGTCTTTTGTAGGTGCTAAAACAGCATCAATACCCTTTTGTTCATATTCATCATCAGAACCTTTAGCATTTGGAGATGGAGATTTGAATGGACTACTTCCCCTATAAACGTTTTGTAAGGATCTTGCCTTTTTTCTTTCAGCAGTCAATTTCACAAAATCAACATTCTCATCATCAGAGGAACTTGAATCTTCTTCTTCCTCTTCATCTTCTTCATCATTCTCACTAGATGACGTATTAACAACTTGATCAGCATGGCTTCTCCATAGTTCTTCATTTTCAGAATCACTGTCATCTTCTTCTTCACTCTCTGAAGCTATAGCCTGAAATTTACCACTTTTACCGTAAGCGGCTGGATTCTTTCTACCCTTTGATGCATAAACCTTTCTGTTCGTGCTACTGTTATTCTTAATTGTGCTGTAATCATCATCATCGCCATCCTCCTCCTCTTCGTCATCATCATCATCATCCAGATCATTGTCTTCAACATCAAAGTCACTTAATGAGGAATCAGATTCCATGATACTGAATCTTCTTTGCTTGAAATTTGCTTTGGGAATGATCGTTTTACCAGGAGCCTTAGAGGCCCTTGGTTTAATATTCTTTGGGACAACAGTCTTTTTGGGACTCTTTAATGCCATGGTTACTAAAAAATGTTAAAATGAGACATGTGAAGAAAATGCTTTTCAAAAAATACTAACCGTAATATACTGTTCTCTTCTGTTATCAATCTCTCTGTTAAATGACCAAAAAACCTTTTCTCAGATGGTCTGTAGTCTCTCTCTTTTTCCTTCTCGTGTGTGTCTCAGTTATCTTAAAAAGATAAAGTAAAACACATCTTTAAATACCTTTTGAGGTTAATAGGAAAAACTAGGTTCAATATAATAGTGTAAAACGTTAAGTATAAGGTAGTGATAATAATAATAAAATGAATTGTTGCTAATCAATAGTGTACTTCAAACAGTGTGAGAGACTTAATAGTAAACTTGATTTGGCTAAGTAGTTGGGCAGAAAAACTTTTAGGAATAGATGACCAGAATATGAGAAACCTTCTAACCAAAATATAAAGTGACTTCAATAATGTTGCTTTGTGACCGACAGTTACAATTGATTTCCTTGAGGCAATGTGTATCCTTTCTTTTGGTTTGTTGTTCAGTAAACTGAGAAGAAGAGAGCTGTATGTAGAGAAAAGTTTATAAGAAAAATTTTAAATTCCGGCTCTTCTCCCTCGAAAATTACCGAATGGGGGAAACACATCGGTTGGATCAAACTCAAGTGTTAAAACCAGTTATGTGGAAAGGATGTTGTTGTAGTGAATATTTGGTATTAATCTATATAGTTGTGGTCAAGAGAGTGATATACAGGTGGACATATTGTATAAATTGTTGTGGTAACCTGTTGGTTTAGGTAACTAAGATACTTCTCCCATCAAACTACGCACTAGAGAATTAAACCGGTAGGTCATCGAAGAGTAAATGCAAATTACACTGTGATTCACAAGTGAAATTTCAACTGTTATAACTTATCTTTCATTACAATATACTGTTCAGTGTTCCAAGAAAAAGTGTTTATGAACTCTCTGATGTTTGACCTTTTTGTTTTCATGCTGTATGAGAGACATGCAAACCTGCAGGTTCTAATAATGAAATCTTACATGGGTAGTACCTATTATAAAGATGATGAAAGTTAATAAGATAGTATGTTTCAATTTTATTATTTAGACAAATAACAGTCCAGTGCAGACTTTTCACATCATATAATTTTGTATTTCAGCCTTTTCTTTGAACAGTGCCAAAGCTCAATATCAGGATGTTAGTACTATGTACCTTTAAAAAGTCCTGTAACCTGTTTCATGATATCAGTTAACTAGTTAATTAATTTGTTACAACTAAGTTGTAGTTGACTGTTGTATAAATTAGGCCACTTTGAAATAGCAAAACATCAAAGTGAAGAAATATCATAAGTGATCATAAGAATCCATTAGGCCAATAGCAAGAGCATTAAAATTTTATCCTATAAATATTAGTGAACAGTGAGTACCCATGTATTATAATTGATTCACTGTTCAGCACATATGTCAATAAGTGAACAGTGAATACCCATCTCCATAAATTATAATCCACCACATCCAGCGACTTCATTGAGCCATCAGATTCGACTTTTAACCAACAGTTGAGCTTCCCGATAACTTACCCTTCAAGACACCCATGCGGGATCGGTCAAATCTACAAATCTACAAATAAATCTGAAGTACTACAGTCTACTAGTACACTTGTTTACTTTAAAAATTACTTCAAACACAGAAATCACGCTATGAAAATCGAAGTTGCTTTATCAATTCTAGCTGCTCTAGCCAAACTTGGCTATGCTGATGTCATTGGTATCTCTCCAAAGGGTAAGTCACTCGAAAAGAATTCTTTTTCTTGTTTGATGGTTGACGTGGTCATTTTAACAACTAACACCTTATTTCTTAGACCAGGAACTATACAAGCCAAACGAAGCTGGTAAATGGCATTGTCTATCCAATCCTGAGGTAGAATTGGATTTTGCACAAGTCAATGACGATTTCTGTGATTGTCCAGATGGTAGTGATGAACCTGGTACCAGTGCTTGCCCAAACAACAAGTTCTATTGCAAGAATGAAGGCCATATCCCTGGCTATATTTCATCATCAAAGGTCAATGATGGTGTTTGTGACTACAGCGAGTGCTGTGATGGCTCTGATGAATGGAATACACCAGTCGATTGTCCATCAAAATGCGACGAAATCCATAAGAAGTATGAGGAAGACGCAAAACTACAAAGAAAGACATATAGAGTCGGTGTTGACAAGGCACAAAAGATCAGAAATGCTGCTGATAGACTAAGAACAAAGCTGGAATCTGAGTTAGCTGGTCAAGAAGGTTCCTTTAACTTTATTGAAATGGAATTGAACCGTTACAGGGATCAATTGGAACAATATGAAGGCAGTGCTGCTGGTAAGCTAAAGAAGGAATTGGGCCTACTATCTTCTGATTTCAGAAAACAATTGGAAACTAGCTTCAAAAAAGTAAGTGATGTGCATGATGATTTGGTCAAGTTGAACGTTATTTTGAATGATTTGGTGACTACATTCAACGAGAACTTGAACGATGAAGCAGTTAAAGAAACCGTTGAAAAGTACAACAAGCACGTTGAACAATTCAAGAACATTTATTCTCAAGATGGTTCTCCATCAGAAGAACACAAAGAAATTCTAGAGCAATTACGTGGTCTTTTGGAAACACCAATCCCATTGGATGAAGATGAAATCAACAAAACCTTGGAATTTGAAGCTAACAGATACAATTCTTTACTTGAAAGAGCACAAACTTTAGAAAAGGATCTACAATATTTGGTTGAAAATTACAATCCAAATTTCAACGATCCAAATGTTAAGAATGCTGTCAATTTGTTTCAAGATTACTTTGCATCAAAACAAGATTCACAAAGAGAAGAGATTACACCTGAAAAACTACAAGCTTCAGTTGTTGATCAAATGTCCAAGATTAACAAAGTTATTGATACTTTGGAAAAGACTCCAATCGAACCAATCTCTATTGACATCAAAAATGAAAACGCCCCATTGGCACCAATTGACTTGAAGATTAACTTGATTGATAAGATTAGATTAAAATTCAGAGAACTAGTTGATGACTTCTTGGGTCTAAGTGAATCAAAGATCAAGTACGATCATACTTCTTTGGAAAACAAGCCAGATGATGATTTATCTTCTGCTATTTCCGAATTAGAAGAAAACTTCACTAGTGTTTCCAAGGCTGTTGATGATCTAAAGGGAAAGATAAACAAAGACTATGGTCCAAATGATATTTTAAGAGCATTGGCTGATATCCCAATTAAGAACCATATTGGTGAATATGACTATGAAGTGTTTTACACCGGTGATGTTTATCAAGAAGGCCATGGTAACCGTGTCAAGATCGGTTCTTACGCTGGCGTTGAAGTTGATGACATTGATAACAAGACACACAAGTTGATTTTGAAGTATGACAATGGTGCACAATGCTGGAACGGTCCAAAGAGAAGTGCTGTTGTTACAGTTGAATGTGGTGCCGATCCTGAATTGTTGACTGTTACTGAACCAGAAAAGTGTGAATATCACTTTAGAGTCAAGGCCCCAATTGGTTGTAAAATTCCAGAAATTCAAAAAAACACTGAAGAACCAGTTGCTTAAAGAAATTGACAAAATGATAAAGTGATATTGATTTTTATATAAAGGCAGTATAATAATAAAGCGAGTCAATATTAAATATAATACCAGTAATTGTAATGCAATCCATGATATAAATATTAATAACTAACATTAATGTATGTTTTTCCGGCTGATTCTTAATTTTCAAGCTGGAGCTTTCCATTTTCAAATCATTTGTATATGCAACTTCATGCACGTCATAAGAAACCTTGAAACTTAATAAAAAAAAACTGGACATAAATGCAATCGATAGGGCGGTTATTTCAGGAGATTCTAAATTTTGATGGGAGTGTGGCCGAGTGGTTAAGGCGCCTGCTTCAGGTGGATCTGGAACTAAAACCAGCAAGACTGAGGTTGCAGGTCTCTAATTATAGAGGCACGAGTTCGAACCTCGTCACTTCCACAAAATGGTTTATTAACTTTTTACCGCCGTGATGAATTTGATTGGGAGTAGCATAGGGCGGTTTAGCATTGCTGTATTGTTTGGTATTCTATCAATTGAGTTGAATAACAGTGTTTTGTGTAACCTTTTTTTACGATCTTTTGTAAAAGCTTTGCATTTTCTGTAATTCGTGTATATCAAAATCTACACACATACAACTATTACAACAAGTTCAATAATATCATACAATTATTCATATTTCGTTTTATTTACACAGAAACAACAGATGCTATTTATTTTGGCTTAGCCTTTGGACCCCAGTTCTTTGTTGGATTGTCTTGATATCTGACAATCTTCAACTTTCTCAACTTTTCAACCTTCTTACTAGCATCGTTCAGTTCAAAACTGATAACCTTGTCTTCAGCAAGTTTGATGTCTTCGTTATGCATAATCTTATAACCAGCAGTATTTTCACCTAGTTTCTCAATCTTGTAGTTTGGAGACTTGGTCTTACAGTATTCCTTGAAGACAGCCCAGATGGTATTCCAGTCGGCATTGGTTTTGATCGCAGATGGAACAGCATGTGTTAAAGAAGCTTCATATCCCAAATTACCTAGTGCAGCAACCACAATCTTTAATGGTGGAACTTGACATTTGACGATGGAAGAAACTTTTTCTGGTTTGAAGTAAAATGGCGAATCAATTTCGTTTAATGCTAATGTTAACATACCTTCAATTCTCTTTCTAGTGGCATATGTTTCGTCATCCAAAACGTTCTTATTGATATCCAAGATCTTCTTGATGAATTCCTTGTTGTGTAGAGGGCCACCATAGCATGGACCAGTTAAATGGTTGACAAACCCGCAGTATGGACAATGAGAACCGACTGGAGGACCAGCTGCAAGACCATATTTACCAGTACCGTTTTCTCTGATGGTGTATCTACCTAATGGTTGGTTGTGTAGGGAACCACAACCGGCACACACATATGAAACCATGGTTTTAGATGCAAGCTGCTTAACTTCGATTGGAGAAGTCTTAACCTTGATGAAAATACGGACGTAGAAATCAATACTCAAGCATAACAATGGTTCAATTGTCTTTTTGTATTTGGCAGCAGTGGAGGCAATCATATTCAAAACCAATCTCAATGCAGATTCATGGACAGCATCACCAGTAGTATTAGTACCACCATACAAGGCAAAACATTTTTCTGGGTACCCATTACCGGCCAAAACAGCCAAATCTGTACATGTAACCAATAGTAAACCATCATTGGACACGTTTTGAATAGCAGCATCTATGAATGGGGTTGCAGTACCATATGGATCCAGATCAATAACGTTAAAAAATCTATTTGAAGATTTTGATTCATACATAAATGCATTGGCATCACCTTTATTGGACTTTAAAATGTCACCAACCTTGTTGTATTCAATGTTTCTGTTGATAGATTCGACAGCTTCAGGACTGAAATCATTGGCCACGATAGTCTTGACGTTTGGGATTTCCTTTGCGTATCTGATTGCACGCAACCCGGTGGCTGATAAAGCTTCGAGGATTGTGATGTATGGTTTGATTGGTTCAGGCTCCTCGCTGTCCAATTTTCTCTTCTTACCACCCGAGACAAGGTTGTTGCCGTATAGTTCAGACCAGGCTCTGATAGCAGCGGTACTCAAGTCTCTGTTGAATTGTTGGACTGGATTATAAAAGACATCTTCTTTTTTTGGGAACAGAATCTCAGCCTTACCTTCCTTGACAATGTTGAAGTCTTCAACGTTGAAGTCCTTAGTTGTTGTTGCTGCTTCAGCCATTTTGATATTATTAGGTTTAATTCTGAGTAATCTCCTTATAATATTCATTAAACGAAAACAAAACAATTAGAGATGGCATCATCAAGCGCATAGGCTTCTGGAGTCAAAAAAATTTTCGGACATTTTGGTCAAGACACTCCATCAACACATTTTTGGCAGAAAAGACGAACCATTTAAAATTGGAAACCGTTGGAGAGTTAGTTTGAATTGGCGATGGTCTACATACAAAAGTGGAGAAAAGAGCTCATAGATATGAATATGTTACATGCATGATGCCTTAACTTAAAATTTAATAGTATATTTATTAAATGCCATTTCATTCATGTATAATAGGGTATATATCATAATCCAATTCTCTTCTTAAGTAAAGGACTAACAACTATACTCAATGTTGTTCTATTATGACCTCTTGTTTCATGTGTTGTATTATTTGAGTTGGATCTTGTTCCATCATTATTTGTCATTAATGTAGGTGGTGCTGTTGATGAAGTGAACTTTGATTTCAACATATTCATAGCTTTGTCTTTGATACCAACTGATGGTTTGAATTTTGGAGTGAATCCTTCAGGGACTGATACTAAAATGGTTTGCTCAACTGATGGTACTATTGTTTTCACAAATTGTTTATAGACACTATCAGTTATGATTGTCTTTTTGCCCATGGACTTCTGTACATCTTTTCGAAATTTCATATTTTCATCAATAGTTTTCACTTTAATTTGTAAACTTTGTTTAGGTAAATTAATCAAATCACTATCATCTTCATCTTCTATATTATCCTCATCGTGAAAGAACCTAAGCTTCACCTTCTTTTTTGATTGCTTTATCGATGTTTTTGATGTGTTCATGTTGTTGTTATTGCTATTACCATTATTCCCAATGCCGGAATTATCAGACTGTTCAAATTCTGTAGTTTCAAAATCATATATGGCACTCAAATCTTTATAATTTCTCTGAATATCCATATACTGGAGTTCATGCTTCTTATCTTCTTCATCCTGGAACTGTTGTTTATCTTGTTGTTGGAATTGAAATCTGTTCTTTTTCGAAGTTTTGAAAGCACGAGGTTTAAAGGTGCTGGATTTATTATCATCATTCTCATCATCTGATAATACATGGACATTGTCATATTTCAAAGCGGTTGAATATGATAATCTTTGTCTTTTGTTCTCTCGACTTTCTCTTCCATACATCTTTTAAAGAGGGACTTCTGAAAGAATGGGATTTGACATGAATGAAGTGGAGCTGTTTCAGACGGAGAAACTATGTGGGTAATTATGCAAAAGTTAATATGATACCAAGATTCAATGGTGATTATGATCAAAAGGTTATGTCTTTCATTTATAAATGTTTTTGTTTTAATGAAGTGAGGCAGCTCTATCTTTAATTTTTCTCCGTTCCAAAAAGTTTAGTCAGGAAAGTTGGCAAACTGGCAATTCTTGATTAATTCATGATTAGAGACTATAATGGACTCTGAAGAGTCTAATTTTGTCAATAATCACACACGTAATAGTAGTACTACATGTAACTCTAGTTAATAGTTATGTTATCGTTACGCCAGTTGTATTAAAGTGTTCGAGTTTAGTTATGCAGCATCTACACTGACCGCATGAAGAAGAAGGTTCTAGACCTGGAAAATTATATACAGTTGAGATAACTATTAACTTAGAGTGGAGTTGGGAGAGGAACAGAGGACGGAAAAACCCATTGACAATAACAGTGGTGCGGTTCACTCTTGTGTGTTCTTGTATAATCTCGGTACCCATCTTGGCTGCTTGGCCCACTTGAGTGTGTAGTTCGTGAATCGTAGTACTAGTTCGTTAGACAGAGAGTCAGAGACGTAAAATCCTGGGGAAGTTCCATCTTGCGGTGGACAATAAAAGTGCAATTATAGATACCAATGGTACCTTTACTGTTTAAATTATAATACACATATGCTATATACGTTTTCTCAAAGCTGGACATCGTTAACCTGGAATTGAATTAAGCCTTGGTGCAACCAAGAAGGCCAAGTCAACTCAAAAGAGTCATGGCATTAAGCTGAATTCAAAGTTCAAACAGGGATCAATCACCTCGTGGGTGATTGTTGGAGGGATTGATACCATAAGAGTACTAGAGTACTAGCCATAGATAAGAGTATATAGTAGACATTGTACTAGTATTTATGTATATACATCTCTATTGTCTCTCTCATGCGTCCACACTCCACACTCCAAAATACGAAGGGTCCTTTTTCAGACATTTTGTCCCGAGATTTTTTGTCATAAAAATCAATTGACAGCTTTTGGGGCGAAATGGAAGCATTGAAAAAGAGACAAATGGATAAAACAAGGGTTATAATGGATGTTAATTGTAAATAAAAGATATTTTTGTATTTAGTCATAGTCACTAAACACATTAATCCTTTTTAAATTCCAAAATACGCAGTAGAACACATTGAAATCATCAAATGTCCCGTTCCTCAGCCATGGCCTGTCCGACACAAAAATGTGACTTTTGGAAGATAAAGATTTCAGTCAATTCATAAAAACAAAAGATGAGAAGTGAACTTAGCCACTTACACCAACAAGGCAATAAAGAAACACCACATAGAATAGCGTGATAGTGCTAGAGACAAGACTCAAGAGTCAAGCAAGTACTACACTACACAATAGCAATATCACATATATATTTATAGACTCTTTGTGCTGCTGAGATCATGGCTGTCTGGGAACATTTGAACGTGAGTATACATAAAACAACACTTTGATGCTTTTATCAATAGCAACAAAAAAATAATGACAAAGCAACCCAAAACAAACATATGAGTAATCTTACTAACAGTATATATAGGTTGACAAAGCTCATATCGCATATGCAGTTATTGGTGTCTTTTCTGCTATATTTTCACTAATATCCTTATTTGTAAAGGAAAAACTATATATTGGTGAAGCTACAGTGGCAGCAATAGTTGGGTTGATTGTCGGGCCCCACTGTTTAAACTGGTTTGCTCCAACAACATGGGGTAATTCAGATTATATCACATTAGAAATATCAAGAATCGTGCTATGTTTACAAATTTTTGCCGTGGCTGTTGAACTACCCAAAAAGTACATGCTAAAGCACTGGCTATCAGTAGCTATGCTTCTAGTGCCCGTCATGACTATAGGTTGGTTGATTGTTGGTGCTTTTGTTTATGCAGTCATTCCTGGGTTTGATTTCCCGGCTGGGTTGCTAGTGTCCGCTTGTATCACAGCAACTGATCCTGTGTTGGCTGCTGCTGTCGTGGGTAAAGGTAAATTTGCTAGAAGAGTCCCAGGTCATTTAAGAAATATCTTATCTGCCGAATCAGGTTGTAATGACGGTATGGCTTTCCCATTCATTTATTTGTCATTAAATTTGATTATCCATAGAGGTCAAGCTGGTGAAATTGTTAAAGATTGGATCTGTGTAACAATCTTGTATGAATGCATTTTCGGCTGTCTCTTTGGTGCTATCATTGGATACTGTGGTAGACATGCAATCAAATACGCCGAAAAACATGGCTTAATTGATAGAGAGTCGTTTTTGTCATTTTATGTCGTTTTAGCATTTACTTGTGCTGGGTTTGGATCCATTTTAGGTGTTGATGATTTATTAGTTTCATTTGCAGCAGGTGCTGCTTTTGCATGGGATGGTTGGTTTGCTAAGAAAACGGAAGAATCTCATGTTTCCACTGTTATTGATTTGTTACTAAATTTGGGTTATTTTGTTTATTTTGGTGCTATCATTCCATGGCCTCAATATAACAACCATTCGCTGGGGACCGATTGTTGGAGATTGATTATCTTGGCCATCGTTGTCATCTTTTTAAGAAGAATTCCTGCAGTTTTGATGTTTAAACCATGTATCCCTGATATCAAGACTTGGAGAGAAGCCTTATTTTGTGCTTATTTTGGTCCAATTGGTGTTGGTGCTGTTTTTGCAGCAATTTTGGCCAGAGGTGAATTGGAAGCTCATCATACAGATCAGAAGACTCCATTGGCTTCTTTACCAGATCAATCAGATCCAAACTATCAATTGATTGCAACTGTTTGGCCAATTGTCACATTTTTGGTTATAACATCTATTATTGTTCATGGGTCTTCAGTCGCTGTTATCACATTAGGTAGACATTTACACACTATGGCAATTACAATGTCTTTTACACAAACCACGGGAAACCAAAATTCAAGTTCTTGGATGTCTCGTTTACCAGAATTAAAGTCAAATGGTCGTTCATTTTCTTTACACCGTATAGATACAATGGCTCCATCTCTGGCATCTGGTTACGCTGGTGGTAACACGGGAACTAGTGGTCCACTGTCACAGGCTAATACGGTGGAAACAAGTGGTGTTCCCGTTAGACCTGCGGGTGGTATGCATAAGAAGAAGAAGAAGAAGCATAATAAGAAGCGTTTAGGTTTGAAGAGAATTGTGTCTCATCACACTATGGATGAAAAGGCTTATGATGATCTGGAAAAACGCCAACGTGAAAGAGAAGCTAAAGCTGCTGCCTTTGCATTGAGTACTGCAAGTGCTCCAGTTCAACATGAAGATATACAAGAACATGAAGAAGAACATAAAGTTATCCATCCATCTCCATACCCTGTTAATGATGAAACTTCTGAAAAATTGCCTGAACATAACGAAGAAGGTTATTCAAGATATCCAAGACAAGGTATCACTCCTGCTGCTACATTTAATGAAGACCAAGTTCTATTTCCAACTGGTACAACTCCAACACGTACTCAATCATCTCCATCACAAATTCCTGAAGAGCAGCATCCAATTGCTCATATACATGCCGAAACTGATTCTGATGTGAACCTACAAGGTGAAGAAGTTAGAGAACATAAACACCACCATCGTGGTAGAATCCCAACAAGTGCATACAGTGAAGGTAACACATTGATTATCGAAGATCAGCATGGTGAAATTATTGATACTGCAAGTATTGGTGATAATAGATTGAGCTTGGATAACGATTCTTCCACAACAGGGTTAGCACTGTCAAGATCAAATAGTAGAACCTCTGCACATTATGCTACTGCTGCTCTTAAGAAAACGGGTGGCATGCTTGAACGTATTGCATCCGGTGGTAGTAGCAATAAGGAGCATAAGAAATACACTGCATACAGACTTGATGATGAATTGCTTATTGAAAATGATGATGGTGAAATCATTAGAAGATATAAAATCAATCATCATAAACAAACAGGTCGTCAGCGCCAAGACTCTTCAGTTTCTAAAAGAACAAGAAGTTCTACAGTGGCTAGTGGTATTGGTAGAGCGTTGTCTGTTATTGGGATAAAGAGCAATCCTTCAAGTTCAAAGTCACCTACAGATTCTGGTAAACCAGCAAAAACTCTGGCATCTCCACAAGAGAAACATGAGTCAAGTGGTACTTCATCTAAGGAAGCCGAAGAAGAAGATTCTTATGCTACTGATGAAAATGAAGATAGTGTTTCTGAAGAAGATGAAGATTCTGAATTTGGTGATGATGCCATAGAACAAGAAGAGCCTACAATTGCTGATGAAGAAGAAGAAGGTGAAACTGAATATGAAAGAGTGAGAAGACTAGCAGCTTTAGGCCAAGTACAAAATCCAAGAGATGAAGACGATGAAGAAGAATTACCAGCACAGCTGACTCCTACAACTGGATCAAGACCTGGTGTCGTTTCTACATTGAGTAGAAGTTTAAGACTGCATCACAATGATCAACAATCCCCACGCACGTCTTCAAACACTCAATCACAATCACAAGCAACAAGTCCTACAAGTCCTACAAGTGCTACGAGTCCAACATACTCATCACCTCCACAACAAAGCATTTCGTTCCAGGATCCACCTGCTCGTTCTTAATTTTAATTTTTTTTGCATATATCATCATTTGTTTCTGTTTTTCTAATCGTCAAAGTATTTATTTATTCCAATTTAATTAGTTCCATTATAATTATATGTGTATAACACTGTAGTATAATATAGTTAACATAATATTACTCCTCTATTTGTTTTGTATATTAATATATAGTGTAGTATTTGCTTGATATCATTACTCTTTTCTTTGTTCTCATTGGTCAGATGAATAATAGATAGGAAAGCAAGGCTGAACACAACAATAAAAATCCTACAAAAAGGAGCTGGAAATCTTTATATTAAAACATTAACTGTCTACATAGTACAGAATTGATCAGTACCAGGTACATAGGTACATACCACATACGTCTACAACAGTTCCTTAAACTTTCCACCATTCAAAATATATTCTTCGTATATGATATCACAACATTGCTTAGTAATCTGATATAATTCTCATCATCAATAATCACAATTACAATCAAGAACTCAAACAATAGACACAGAACAACAAATAAAGAGATAATCATATATAAATCACAGCTCATTACAGATGGATGGTGAAGGGTCAGATAGAGTGCCTCCACTGCCTGATTTATTCCCAAAGATCACCAAGTATCCCAAACATGAATCGGTTGAGGAGAGTTTCGAGCTAGATGACATTGTTAGAGAAGAAGGTGATGATGTCTCTATAAGAACAGGTGATGTCAGAGATAAATTGGAGTCCATGGATGAAACTATGTGGGAGAATAAAAATAATGAAAAGTTTTTTTTCAGTAAGTTGTTTGGGGTGGATCAAGGTGATGAGAATTTGTCAGATTTTGATAATTATAATAAACAAGTTCAAAAGGAAGCTATATTGGAATCAAAAACGAAAAGAGTGATAAATGAAATGAATAACAGTACACTGAAGATAAGTCACGGGATAGATACCAGATATGATGCTGGTGAAGACCATGCAAAGACATCACCAAAGATACCCACTAGCAAATTTAAGAATATTTTCCATGATAGAAAGAAGGTTGCCCAAATACCCAGTGATATGCCAGACATTTACAGAGAAACAACAGCTGGTTCAAATAGAACAGAAATTGTTGATATTTCCAAGCTGGATTTGTCCTACATTAATAGTGCTGATGCGTTGCTAGATGGGAAACAACGACAATACCAACATAAAAAGTACCATCTACAGAGAAAATTAAAGAAACAACAAGTCCAAATGATTGCATTAGGTGGTACCCTAGGTGTTGGTTTATTTTTAAATTCTGGAAAGGCTTTTTCCATTGGCGGGCCTTTAGGTTGTTTCTTGGGGTTTGCATTATCTGGATCTATTGTGTTGGCTACAATGTTGTCATTTGCAGAAATGTCAACGCTTATTCCAACAACTTCTAGTATTTCAGGATTAGCATCTAGATTTGTTGAGGATGCTTTTGGGTTTGCATTGGGTTGGACTTATTGGTTATGTTTTGCAGTTTCTATGCCCAGTGAAGTTTGTGCCTCGGCCATTATGTTAAGTTATTATCATAATTTGAACTGGACGAGTGGTACTATTGCTGGGTTTGTTACGTTGTTTTTATGTTTTATTATTTTGGTTAATTTGTTGGATGTTAGAGTTTATGGTAATGTGGAGTGTGCATTTAGTATGTTTAAAGTGCTGTTAACGGTTGCACTTATGATATCCATGATTGTGGTTAACGTTAAGGAGCATTATGGGTTTAGGTATTGGGATAGTAGGAAATCAATGGATGAGTTGACATTTGGTTTGTTTAGACCTACCTTTGATTTAAATGATATTGGTACCGGTTCAAAAGATGGCATTGGAGGTACAACTGGTAGATTTTTGGGAACATTAACATCATTCTTGGTGTCTTCATATGCATATACAGGCAGTGAAATTGGGTTTGTGGCTTCCATGGAGTGTAGAAATCCAAGAAATGCATTGCCTTCAGTGACAAAAAGAGTGTTTGGCCGTGTTGTTATTTTGTACTTGCTTTCTATCTTTATTGTTGGTTTAAACATTTATTCTGGAGATCCAAGATTGCTGCGTTATTATACGTTTTCTGAAGGCACTCATCAAGTTTCAAAAGAATATTTAAAAGGCTTGAACTTTGGTTGTATTCCATACTCAAAGATTGGCAACAATAATGGTAACCAGAGTCCATGGATCATTGCACTTCAAGGTAGTGGATTATGCACATTTTCAGCAGTGTTAAATGCTATTTTTGTTGTTTTTGGTGTCAGTGCTGGCTCTGCTCAGCTGTATGTTTCAAGTCGTACATTATACTCGATGGCAATTCAGCGGAAAGCATTTACAATCTTTAGTAGATGTTCAAAATCTGGTGTTCCATATATGGCAGTTTTATTCAGTGGGGCAATTGGGTTACTATCCTATTTAGCTGTGAATAATACTGCATTTGAGGTGTTTCAATATTTTGCAAACATTGCTTCAGCTTCTGCAATGCTAATGTGGGCTGGTATGTGTATTTCATTCTTGAGATTTTTCTATGGTTTGAAATTAAGACCTGATATCATTTCAAGAGATGATCCCTCATACCCATATAGATCTCCATTACAGCCATTTTTGGCTATCTATGGTTTAATTGGGTCCATGATGATTGTGCTATTGATGGGTTTTGTTGTATTTTTGAAAGGCCATTGGGATATCAAGACTTTTTTCACGTCTTATGGGGCATTAATGTTGTTTTGCATATGTTACATTGTTTATAAGTTGTTCAGACGTTCAAAGCTTCATAGATTGGATCAGCTGGATTTGGATTCTGGCCGTCGTGAAATGGATAGAATTGTTTGGGATGAAGAGACTTATTATATCAGTTCTATTAAAGAGGTCATAATGAGATGTATAAGATGGTTAGCATGAAGATTGACGATTGTAATGTTAGATCAAAAAAAGTTGGTATATTAATACAATATTTATCATTAGTTAATATTATAGTATCAAAATTGTTGAAACATCCAATACAGTAGCAACACAAAACATTGAATAAACAGGTATTCGTATACTGATCTCTTCGGTATAGTCTCTTCTTTGTACCGGACACGACTCCACATTGTAGTAAAATAAAGCCTCGCTCTAATCCGCTACTTACACGATTCCTCGAAGCTTCATAGTTAGAAATGATTGATTTTGAGCTGTTGATTCTCCTAATAGGCCCAGTTTTGGTATTAAGCCTCTTGGTATGGATATATGCGTAAGAGGATAGTCGATAATATTTAGGAGGCGTGATAGAAAACAGCGGTACTAATTATAACTTTTAGTCGCTATCAAGAGAATATTAATATAGCTTTGTGGAATGCCAACCAATGGATACAGAGGCAGGAGCAAAAGATATTCAAAGGCAAACTATTTGCATCATGTGCATTCATTGGGCGTTGGATAGTACCTGCACTATACGCATTGCTATTTACATTGCTGACATACTACTTTTATTCACGCATCTTTGAAAAGATTGAAAATCCAAATACACTGATATACAATTTATTACTGGCAATTTTATTCATAACATTTACACTAGCCACATTCATACCACCAGTATATTTAACCAAGCAAAATGAAGCATATTACAACCGAGCTTTCAAGAATAATGGTTTGATATTTTTTGATGATCAGGAATGTTCCACTTGCAAGTTGATTAAACCAGCTAGATCGAAACATTGCAGCACATGCAATCGATGTGTGCTATTGTTTGATCATCACTGTGTATGGGTGAATAATTGTGTTGGTATGGGAAATTTTATATGGTTTTACAGCTTTTTAGCATGCAATATTATCGTTATGGGATACGCATTGGTTATTGATTTAACCATTATTTGGAAAAGAAAGCACAGCGAACATTTTGATATATTAGATATACCGGAATATTATGAAGAATTTGCATTTTTAGTCATATTGGTGCCGTTAATTTCAATTTTATCTTGGTTTTTATCATTACATTTGAGATACATCTTTGAAGGGTATACCACTAATGAAGTTGACAAATGGGGCTCTGTGCATGATGTAGTGGACGCAGGGAATCTCTTTACAGACGGAGTGAGATATTATGAGTATCTACCACATGAGAATGTATATGTCAGTGCTAATTATAGGGACAATAGAGTGGTAGATGTTGATAGGAGTGCTCTTCGTAAAGTTGAATCAATTGAAGAACTGGACAATATTTATGATCATGGGAAGTGGATAAATTTTAAAGAACGTTTCAACAGTACTTAGTTATATTGGGATTTATAATATTTTATATTCATGTTATTTATTATATTGGAACCTCTTCTATCTTAAATATAATATAATCTATACGCCAAGTAAAACTAAGAGTCATAACATCAATCATAATTACCAGTCAGACTCTCTACCTATTTTGGCTTACCGAATTGGTCTTCGATCAAATCAAGTAACTGAGGAAAGATAATATCAGAAGTTTCACCTTGAACGCTTCTTAAAATCCCTTTATTTTGATAAAATTGCTTCAATGGAGCCAAAGTTTCATGATATTTATCCAGTCTTTGTTTGAACACAACTGGATTATCATCTGGTCTTTTGGACAATTTTTCACCAGTAACGTCATCTAAACCAGGTACTTTTGGTGGGTTATATTGCAAGTTGTAAATACGCCCAGATGGAATATGAACCCATCTGTTTTCAATTCTATCCAAAATAACCTTTTCTGGAACCTGCAGTTCAACAACCAAGTTCAAATTAGAATCATACTTGTTCAAATCAGTGTCAAGGATCTGGGATTGAATAACGGTTCTTGGGTAACCATCCAATAACCAGGAAGCCTTGTTGTTCAACAAACCCTTGTTCTTCAGTTCTTGAATAACCAGCTCACTGATGGTATCATCTGGCAATAAACCACCTTGAGCAATGATACCAGAAGCCTTTGTACCAATGGATGTCTTGTTTTGTATCTCTCTTCTCAACAGATCCCCGGATGAGATTGGGAATAAACCAGAGTAGTGCTTCAACAACTTTGAAGTTTGGGTACCTTTACCGGAACCTGGTGCACCCAGAAGTAGCAGTCTAATTGGACGTAGCGGCAGAGACATTTCTTTATTGTGTTTTGTGTTGTGATGGCAATAGCTCTTTTCGTTAGTTCTGTGTATTTATTATTGTCCTTTGTTTTCGGCACCAGAGAACCTTTGACGAAAAATAAATGTTGCATTTGGGACATTAGACCTACGCAGAAGACATTAATCGATGCTTAATTAGGGGGTGTTGCTGATCAAGACTCAACATAGCAAAAGAAACTAGAATGATTGAGAAATTTACAATATATATTTATATTAAATATTATTAATAATTATCATTTGGGACGTCAATTATAAGAAATAATACAGAGATGATCAGCAGTTCCCCTGCATAAGGAAGAAGTACCGTGCTACAAAGTGATTTACATATGTATATATTATAAATATATTTAACCAGCTAGCTGTAGATCAATGTTCTTCACCTGATATCTTGTTATACCTCATACTCTGCTCCTTTTTGCCATTTGATCGTTTCCCTTCTTCTCTTCTCTTTTCCGCTTATTCCCTGCTCTTTCTTCTTTTTCAGCTTGTCTTCTAAGCTCATTATCTCTAACTTCTTCGAATGCAGCAATATCATTTTCAACCTCTTTATCAAACTGCTCCTGTGAAAGAAATTCGATACCTTGTAGTTCTTCAGAAATGTTTAAGCCCTCCTGCTTGTTGTCCAATATTCCCGCTAACATAGGTGACTCCTCCTTCTCCTTCTCCAGGTTAATTTTGGATTTTATGTGGTGAGCACTCTGTCCAAAATCAATAAAGACAAAGTGCTTGTCAATGATGCACATGTTCCGTAGAGCTATATCTCTATGAACAATACCAATTGAATGTAAAAGACTCAACTGCTTCAAGCCTTCGTCAAATTGTTCTTGAGTTCTTGGGCGTTCATCATTGTGCTTTTTCATCAAGATACAGTGGCCAACAAAATTAAAAAAATCATTCACACTAAGCACTGAATTTTTTTGGTAGCCATAAATGTTTACGTGGTATATCTCCTCCTTACTTTCTTTAATGTTGTGATCACAAATCTTTTGGAAACAGATAATTTCATTCTTTAAACTAGAAAGAGTAAAATTTTTCACTTTAGCAATTGCTGTACTCTCATCATCCTTTAATGATAAACAAATCATTAAATTAATAGGATCATAACATTTGACAATTAAAACAAGCTCTTCAGGGGATACATCAGCACCATCAACAACATTTGAAATATAATTTTGTTCAACGCCAGTTTTGTTAAATTGAGAACCAAACTTTTCCAACTCAGAAATCGAATCGAACTTCAATTCGAGCACTTGCGACAGGGTCTTGAATCCACATTGAATAAGATTCAAATCTTGGCCTATTGTAAAGCTTGGGCAATTCATATTCTTCTTCAATTGGAAAGTTTCAGATCCCTCAAAATGCTGTGCTTTCAAGTTATTAACATGGTTATAGAAAGCATTAGAAAAATTTGTAACCGTCAAAAGTTTATTCAAAACACTATCCATAACTTTATGTCCTTTATCATCAAATTCTGGGGGGTTTGTTGCCTCGTGATAAAGAAAGGCAGTAATAAACTCAACTCCATTCAATCCATTAGTGCTAACATGACTTCGAAAGGAGAAATCAACACGTCCAAGATTGACAACACGTTCAACAGTGTCTTTAACTTGTGATACATCAACATCAAAATCAGGCTTGACTTCAACCATTGCACATCGTTGGTTGTTAAGTAACAACCCACGAATACTTTTTCTAAAAAAAAGGTATGAGCCAAGTTGGTTCAAATGCAAGGAGCCAGTAATGTCACCGCGTTTGATCTCAACAGGACAGATGCAATATAAGGACTTTAGTGTTTGGGAGTCTATGGCAACGATATCAAAATCTGGAATAAGGTTAGGAATATCAACGTTTAGCGCACTCCATGTTGCTTGTTGTTTCTCCTCAGATTCAGAGTAACGTTTCTCACACTTGATTCTAATTTTGGAAGCAGTTGTTGACAACACAATGTTCACCAATTCACATGCCCTTTGAAAGACATGGTCCATCAACTCATCTGTTAAAACTTCCTCTTTTGAAACGTTAGGGCTAAAGGTTGGTAATGACCCCAAAAAATTATAGCGAAAAACATCCACGTAATCTTCCACTTCTTGACTGGCTGGCTTTTGCACTTCTTTTACCAATAAACTGTAGAAGTTTTCAAAAACATCTTCATAGTCTGAGCGCCTTTTTTCAATTTCTTCAGGTGAACTTTGAGACAGCATATCAAAATTCTCTTTTCGCATCTGATTAATTAGAGTATTTGTAGCAGCAGAACCAGATGGATAACCGACTTCATCAAAAATGGGAATGTGTAAAAAGAACATATTAATTAATACGTTAACTTGTGACCCAGCACTCTTCCAAGCGCGCATCAACGCGGACATTTTGTTTCTATAATCAACTGGCTTTTTGGGCTTTTCAATTTTCAACACATCTTCAAACAGATTCTTGCCATACAACTCTGTTGCATTCTTGATCTTGCAAAGATCTTCTATTGCAGTTTTATAATCCGGCTCCTTTTGGATTTGATCTGACATGTGGAAATTGGATATTAAGACAGTGGGACTGTTGCAAGAACAAGCTGATGTTTGAACTGTAAGTTGTGCATGCGATGTATATAAGATTATAAACAACAAGACGTACAAGAAACGAAAAATACAAAATTAATTTGCCACAAAACTCTTGATACGACCACGCAGAGCTTTTGGAGATTTTAATTGATTTTCCAGGCAGAGCTAATTTCACCAGCTAGAGAAAAAGTTGGTTAGGCAGGGGCCAAGCGCGGAACCTCCGCCTAAATCGCCTTTGCCAAAAGGGAAATGCATGTATGTAACTATGTAACTACTAGCTGCTGCTGTTTAATCTTAGAGTATAATAACTTCATGAGAATATTATTAATACCATGTAGCTTGTCTGCTGTTACGTCATAATATTTATTACGCATGAGTGTTCAACGCCACGTCATTTTTGCTCGTTCAATTTGAACGAGCTGATCATGATCAGTGATCACCATTCAATGAGACCTCCACCACAGCTTTAATTTCTATCAAACGCACTAGCCAGTTAAATTTATTATAAATTAATTATTATAATTAATTTGATTCTATCTAGTTGAATGTTCCATATTATTGGCCTTTAAACACATACATAATATATATCAAAGTTTTCTTATTTCATCATCAGATCCACGAGATTTTTGTAATTCTTTGTGCTTCGTCTTTAGGTTAATATACTTCTTTTGTAATTCTTCCAAAGAAAATTCCAACTGCTTTATTTGACCTTCTTGTTCAATAGTTTTCAAACGCTCATCCTGATATTTAGATCTCCAATCAAACACTTCTCTTCTTGTGGAATCAAGCTCATATTCCAAGTGATTCATTCGAGCTCTTTGACTCCCGAGTTCATCAGTCACTGTCGCAACTTGATGTTGATAAACTTGTAATAGATGTTGGTGGCCCAAATCAACTGCTGTAGCCATACCATAAAGATGTTGCTCCTCAGGCTGACTTTCCAATTGGTGTTCCTCTGCATATTCATTTAGAGCAGTACCATTAGTATTATTATCAACATCATCACGATTCTCACTCTCGTTTTCTCGGTTATAATGTTGAACTATTTTTTGTACCTTTGAATGTGATGTATTTTGCTCTGGGGATTCATTTAGTCTCTTTAAAGGTGTTTGAGGTGCTGTATCTATACCTCTTTCTGGTGATGGTTGTTCCATTTTTACACGAACAGATTGTTTAGGAGTATCAAGCGAGTGTTTTTTGGTCTTTCTTTCAGATAGAATACCGGTTAAAATTCCTTGTAGTGATTTGTTCTCTGATTGAAGTGTTGATTCTTTAACTGGTGTTGATTGGACGTTTTTGTAGAAGCGTGATGGTGGACTTGGAGCAACTCCCAATTCGGGTATGCCATTCTGTGTTGATGTTAAAGCAGATATAACAGCACTTCTAACCTTCCGTGAAGGTGTTGTTGTGATATTTGTTGGTGGATTGCTAGTAGTAGTGGTAGTAGCAGCATTTGATTTGTTGGTGTGGATTGGGTATTTCAATTCAGTTTTAACAAATAACTCTTCAATTTCTTCATCTCTGAGAAATTCCAGATTTTCACAGTTTGAAAATATCCTTATAGATTCAAGAAACTCATGATTGTTTTCAACATTTGATTTTAGGTATTGTTCAACTTTTTCCTTTGTATCAAAATTTGGGTAGTTAGCACATCCAATAAACGATTTTGATATTTGTTCACACAAGAAATCCAAACTGTATTTATTCAAAGAATTTTCATTCTTAGCATAGAAATAACCAATTACCAATTTGGTATCAAAGTAGTCTTTAGTCAACTGGTCATTTGGTAAAAGTGGGATATTATCCTCGGTTGATTCATTTGGTAGAGTTTGAATAGAGTCATCTTCCTTATCATCCTCGCCCTCACCATCGTTTAATGCATGATTACCAGTTTTCTCTTCCTTTAAATCATGTGTAGCTTTTAAGATGATCTTTTGAGAAATGGAACCACTAGTATTTGTGCGATACTTTTGCTGTTTAATTGCTGTTATTCTTTTTTTAAGCGTCGTCAAACTTCTATATTCACCATAATTCAAACTTGGGTAGAGCTTAATGTGAAGATTGTACCTAAAACGTTTTGTTAATTTAATACTAATGCATCAAAACCACACCAACAAATCTTACAGAATTGTATAGTTTTCATTAATAGTTCTTAGCGACGCGTACGCGCCATTATTGAACCGTTGACAGATTGAATACAACTGCCCAAGTAACAGACTCTCAGCACCACTAAAACCCTTTCGTTTCTTCAAGCCA
This sequence comes from Liangdongia berthetii, assembly GCA_030564525.1. Classification (NCBI taxonomy): domain Eukaryota; kingdom Fungi; phylum Ascomycota; class Saccharomycetes; order Phaffomycetales; family Wickerhamomycetaceae; genus Liangdongia; species Liangdongia berthetii. Next base: position 33,530 of record JAJLVX010000450.1, on the reverse strand, counting down.
TTGGTCCCAGTATACTGCAATGGCGGCTGCATGATTTGGAATGATGTTTGCAGCATTTGTTCTTATTGTTTTAACTTGTAATATCTGCTTGAAGTTGCTGGTTGTTGTTGTTGATTGTTGACAATTAACGCGGTAGGGGCACCAAATTGATTACGTCATTGATTACAAATCAATATAACGAATTAGTTAACTATGCGTGTTTTACTACGGTAGTGTTGAAATATAACGAGTTGGTGGTGAATGTTGTATTAGTGTTATATGATATCAATAAATTGCCTATGAATCGAGAGAGATTATTGTCTATATTCATATTCACAAGCATTATCCTCAAGCTAACACTCTCACACCTTGGAAACCTTTACCACTAACAACACCCATCCAGTCACCAGACTTATTCCAAGTGACATTGTTAACTTCCAGTGTATCACTATATCCAAAGTTCGGACACTCAACAACGTTACTTACGCCAGGTTTTAACGAACGAACAGCATCCATATCCCAAATCAAAGCCTGACAATCATCGGCACCAGAAAGTAATTTATTTTGTGTTGGGTGCCACTTGATAGAGTTCAGATTACCACTATGGCCAGTTAGGATATGTGTTGGTATTGCAGGATATCTCATATCCATGATTTTAATGGTGTCAGATTTGGCACCAAATGTAGCTAAGATCTTATCATCAGTATTTGAAGCAGCAAGTCTTAGCAAGGGTATTCTCATTTCCGTTGGAGAAACAATGGAGCCTGTGGTATTTGGGGGTTCATAAATGATTGTTGAATGCTCTAAAGCTCTTAAATCAAACACTCTCATTGACCCATCATTCCCAACACTTGCAAACATATTTGGAGAACCTTTTAAGAATTGAACATCAAAAACTTCACTGTCATGTGCAATCAGTTGTGTTGTTGGTGCTTGTGGTTGGTTCAAATCCCACACTGTGCATGTAGTATCTATTGAACTTGTAATGATAATGTTTGGGCAAGTCTTATTCCAATCCAATGAAGTTAGAGGTGGTAATGATTGTGAAGGCTTCCCAGTAGAGTTATTATGCATTAGTTGGGCACCATTGACCAAGCTAGCCTTTTCAATTAGTTGATTGTTGAAATCAAACCCCCATAGTTTTAGACGATCATTTGAAGTTATGAAACGATTATTTCCTGAAGGATCCCATTGTATTTTCGTTACAGGCAATGCGACATTAGCTTCAGTAATCTTATTGAAATTCAACCCGTCACTAGTCCCACCATTAGCATGCTCCACCAAAGATGGCGATCCTTCAATGATTTCCAATTTGTTGATTGAATCTTCTCTATAAGTTGATAGAGCAACGACATCGACATCTCTATTGTTATTATTATTAGCACTAGGCGATAAATGGGTCCAGTCACTGTAAAAGAGGGGCCAGTGAGTTTCGTAATAAGCTGATCGCACTGGTAATTGAGCTTGTGACGTTGTTATTATTGCAGCTTGTGGAGACGTGATATTACCAGCGTTTCTATTGTTGTTGAAACGATCATAGTCGCTTTGTAAGTTTGGCCTTAGTGTACCAACAGAGAATGAGCTTCTTTTGGATTTGTTCCAGTCCATTATATGCTTTATGTTATATTAGATATTGCTATTCCTTCCTGATATATCAATCAATCAATTATATATCTCTCTGACTTGATCACTTGGTAGCAATAGTTAAAGAATGTTGCTAAAAAAAGGTGTTAATGATAACATTCAGTTGTGTGAGTGAATTGGGTCTAAAACCACTGACCAGTGCCTTGCCTCCTCTGAGTTGTGTATTTCTTGTTGTTTCTTGTTGTCTTTGCTATCAATATTGTTTGAAGATGTTCAGCCCTTTTCTTCGTGACTTTTTTGTTTTTGAAAAAACGCTGAAAGTTGAACAGAACAGAACAGAACAGAACAGAACAGAACAGAACAGAACAGAAAGGAGTTCTGTATTCAGAAGAGCCAGTTAGATAAGAATAATGGTATATGTAATGGTCTTGTTTAACAGGTTACAGTGCCATTATTTATGTACTATGGCATATGTTTGACAATGATAACAATGATCATGGAATAGGTGGTACGAATAAGTATTCAGATTCATACCTAGGCTTCAAGCATTTACAATGATTATTGGTATAATACACCTGTATGTATTACTTCTACTCTGTTTCTATGCCATTCAGGTTCTATCACCTATGTGTTTTAGTCATATCTGCTGGCTAGCCTGAAGAATTATTTGTCAATATTAACAATGCCAGTATTAATAACCACAACTACACCCAGATCCACAGAACAGTGTAAAAGTAATCTGGATCATATAAATCTAGCTGACTGCACTTGTGACAATGTATGACTCCACTTTCAAGAGCATAACCTAAATCATCCATAGAATATAAGAAGACCAAAAGCTTCTCTCTCAGTCTCTCTTTCTCCCAGATTATGGTTTTAGTGCAACTACCATGGCGAAATAATGACACATTCACAACCAATACATTATTTACCCACCCAACCAACAGACAACCTTTTGGACACGTTGACGGTATACTTCAAAGGCATGTCGCTAAGAAACAGGGTCTTGAAGGAGTACAGGAAGTTGATACAGGCCAATCTACCAGGCATCAAAGTGCACGAGACAAGCAACATCCATGTTTACTATGCAGATATCCAAGTCAACGACAACCCATTATACGCCGGAAAGAAGTTCAGAGTCAAGATGATGATACCTGAGAGCTATCCATTCGAAGCACCAGTGACAATATTCGTTAAGGATCCCAAACAGGGCGTCGAGGAAATACCAATGCATCCACATATTTATTCAAATGGGCACATTTGCTTAAATCTACTAGGTGAGGAATGGTCGCCTGCACACACCTTAGAATCGCTCCTATTATCACTACAGTCCTTTTTGAGTTCCAATATAAAGAATGAAAGACCACCAGGGAACAACAGATATGTCTTGTTTGCTCCAAAGGATCCCACCAAAACAAGATTTATTTATGATGATGATACTGTTTAACGAGTGCTACAATATCCAAAATACAAGCTTTTATATAGAGCGGCTGCTATGTCTCATGAATATTAATTTATAAATACTTTATACTTTATTAGTAGCAAGTTATAATAGTACACAAGTCCCAAATAACACTAACTTATAGCTATAATATCCTATAGATCATTACTCTATAGACTATTACTCTTCTTCCTATATAGACTTCACCAATTCCGACCATAAACACGACCGGAATTGATTTGTCATTTCGAGGTTCTGGGCGCATCTCCAAACATCAACTAAAAGCTCATCGCTATCCAATATCAAACAACTTTAATACGCACTGCATCTCACACTCATATTGTTGTTTTAAGAGCTGTATCGATTATTTAGAAATTGATTTTTAAATACTGATTGTGTTGTTGTTTTTGAAGCGAAGATGAAGGCAGTTTTCATCGAACAGGCTGTATGTGAAGGAGTTTATATTAATCCTTAGATCAACTTCACTAGATAGTTGTTGATTTATAATGAATATTTTTTCATGGTTTTACTAATACTAATCTGTTTTAGTGCGATTCTTGTCGTAAGAGAAAGCTCAAATGCTCCAAAGATCTACCAAGATGTGCTAAATGTGAACAACATGGTTGGGTGTGTCATTATTCTCCAAGAGTTGTTAGAAGTCCGTTAACTAGAGTCCATCTTACAAGAGTTGAAAACAGAGTCCGTGACCTTGAATCTCTAGTCCATGAACTATTACCAGATGCTGATATCGATAAATTACTAGCAAGACAAGTCCCAAAGAAAATGAACACGACAAATAACAGTTCGAAAGTTACTTCTCCAGGCGCCTTTATCGCATCACCACCTTTGAATAGTGCTGAAATGTCTGCCGAAGCAAGTGAATCTCAGGATCACAACTATCCAAAAATACCCGAAGATGATGTTCCTGATGATGCTATATATGGGTTTGATTGGTGTGAAGAAGATCCTGAATATTCTTTAAATGATGGTATGGCTGCTTTAAGTTTGGATCCTTCGAATAAAGGATATTTTGGTGTCGCATCAAGTGCAGTTATTCTTCGTGCGTTGAAGAAACCAGAAGATAAAGAATCTGATGATGGTGAAAACGACGAGGTTCACAGCAGCTCAGGCTCTAGATCAAACTCCAAAATGATGGATATCGATACAACATTATCATTAAGTGCAAAATATTTGACAAATGAATTCATTGAATCTTATTTTGAAAACTATCACACTTCATATCCATTTATTCACAAGGAAACCTTTCTGGCACAATATAGAGATGAAATACCAATTGTGAATCCTGAAATTTGGCAAATCTTGTTGAATACGGTGTTGGCACTTGGAGCTTGGTCTTTACATGGTGAAACTTCTGATTTTGATTTGCACTATTATCAGAATGCGAAATCGTATCTAAGTTCATATGTGTTTGAAAGTGGTAGTGTTTGCTTAGTGCAGGCATTGACTTTATTAAGTAACTATGCACAAAAGAGAAATAAGCCAAATACTGGTTGGAATTATCTTGGTCTTGCCGTTAGAATGGCTTTAGGTTTAGGTTTATACAAAGAATTTAGTCATTGGACTAGTTCTAAAAATGAACTACAATTGGAAATGAGAAGAAGATTATGGTGGGGGTTGTACATATTTGATGGTGGTGCTGCAATTACATTTGGCAGACCAGTGAATTTACCAAGTGAGCATATGATGGATATTTGTGAAGTTTCAAATATCAATGATGATAATTACGTATTCAACAATGATCCAAGACAAGAGTTATTCCCTGTCACTTATCCAACAATATATTCTGGACTTATTGAACAAACTAAATTCACTAAAATATCTACAGATATATATAACAGGTTGATTGCTAAACCAAGTCCAAATGCCATTGAATGTTTACAGATGAACAACAAGATTGAAGAATTTATTAAACAGTTACCTGAGTTTTTTTCAGAAGATGATGCTATTGCTGATGCTGCTTCTCAAATTCCAAATGTCAATGGTATTCCAAGTTGGTTGTCTTTAACTAGAAATAGATTAATATGGAGATACAAAAACCTACAGATCATTTTGTTCAGAGCATTCATATGGCAAGCTGTTATTGATGCGAAAAATTCAACAACAGAGCCAACAGCTGGTGATTCTCCAGAATCTAAATTATGCACTAAAATTTGCCAAGATTCTGCACATGAAACTATCCATTCAGTTTCCAGCTTCACCAAAAGTGCAAATGAGGTTGGTGTTCTTGGTAGTTGGTATGCAACTTTTTTCTTATTCCATGCTGCGTTGATTGTTGTTGTATCCATTTGTTCACATCCAAATTCTGCTTTGGCTAATGGATGGAAAGAAGATATTATTTTGGCAAAACAAGTGCTTGCAAGTTTATCAAAAGGAAATTCATTGGCTAATAAGTTTATAACGGTTATTGATAACTTATGTGGTAAATATTTGCATGGTGATAATTTAACAACTATTATTGGGAAGGAAAACATTGAAAAAATACCAAGTTTGACTAATTTGAACAGTTTGGATCCAAATGATAACAGTACTAATGTTCAAAATTTTGATTTTCAGGATATCCCATCAACAACAAATATCAATGAGTTGTTAAACTTGTTACCATCTGATTTGAGTAATATTGAAGCTGGTGCAAATGCAGATTTTACCACTCAAGCTATTCCTCAGCCACAAAATTTCAATATTAATGTTAAACAAGAGACACCACCAGTTTCATCTGAATTATTTAATCAATTCTCACAGACTTCAGTTAACCCACCTACTCAATCGTTGTTTGCAAATGAACATAAACAATTTGAATTCTTTAACCAAACTATCCCACCTCAAAACACAGCACATGAAGCACCAAATAACAATATACACAACGAGCAGCCATTACAATTCATTCCACAACAAAGACATGCACCATTGGCACAAAGACCTCAACAGCTTCCACAGTTTCAACAACCACAGAAGGATGAGTTTATTTCAGATTTTTATGGATTGATATTTAGTGATGATCAAAACAAGAATTTGGATCATACTTTCAAGTGATGAAACAGGTTTTGATGAATCATGTGAATAGAATAAACTTACAGACGAAATGATGATAAATACATATATGTAAGTATAATACGAAATTGTAACGTTAGTATTTCTGTTTAAATGGTTGAAATTTGTAGTGTAGTGTAGATCAATTTAATACCACTAGGGACCAACCTTAGTTCTGACTCCTGAGTATATCTATCTGGTATTTACCGATGAGCTTCGGAAAGACTAAATGCACACCGAGTCTCTGAACAATGGTGTAGTTGATGCAGTTGATGCAGTTGATGTTCTTCAGTTCTGGTGGACCGGGGGGGAACGTCCGATTTGGGTGTTGATGCCGCAAATGCGAACTTTGTGATGGTCCAATTGGCGGTTTTAACGAGGACAGGGTGCTGTTTGGAATAGAACAGGCTGATGTTTGAGGTGTGATTTGGATATTGAAGTGGTTATCATGATTTATCGGTATACCTGATGGCTGGTCCCTGGTTTTAAAAGAAGTGGGTTTTGCTGTTTGGTCTAGTATTAGATGGAAAGTCATTAGATCTATCGCCAATATCAAGTGGATCAGCTTATGCTCATTAGAAAGATGAAAACAGTTGCTATTGTTGGTGGTGGGCCTTTTGGGATTTTAACTGCCAATCAACTTTCAAAGACATTAAGTCCACCATCAGATTATAAGATTTCTATCATTTCACCATCAGATTATACTTATTTCCCACCATCAGCTACAAGAATTGTTACTACAAAAGATTATGGGTTATCAATTTTCCCATTGACAAAGTTTTTGAACAATAAGGTTGAAATCATCAAGGATAAAGTTATTGAGTTTGATGAAAATCAATTGCTATTGGCAAACAACAAAGACCCTCTTAAATTCGATGTGTTGGTGCTTGCTACTGGTACCAAAGGTGAAGACCCACTTGGTGGTACCATGAAATTTGGTGATGATTACAAACAATATTTTGATAAGCAATATGATTTGATTGAAAAGGCCAAATCAATTGCATTTATTGGTGGTGGTTTTGTGAATTGTGAAATTGTTGGTGAAGTTGCTTACAAGTACAAGCAAGATATCATCAATGGTACCAAAAAGATTTTCATGATTCATAGAGGTGAAAAGTTGTTACCAGCCAAAGATTTTACTGATAGCACTAGAAGTAAAGTTACTGACTATATGAAAGCGCAAGGTGTAAAACTGTTTTTGAATTCCAAGGGGAATCAAGTTGATGAACATACAATCAACCTTGATAACGGTGAGATTGTGAAGAGTGATTTGATCTATACAAGTCTTGGTGTGAAGCCATTAGTTCCTAAAAATAACATTAAAGGGTTATGTGATGAGGCTGGATTCATTAAAGTGAAAGACACATTTCAAGTGGAAGCTATTGGTAAAGGTAATGTATTTGCTATGGGTGATGTAATGAATTACTACTATAAAGGATTGATGGATCGAAACACTTGGACAAAGGCACTTGCACATAATATTCAATTACATCTAAAGCAAGGTGAAAATGTTGATCCTACTCAGTACAAACATGTTGCTGATGGAGGAAAGATACCTGCTTGCGTTGTTGCTTTGGGTCCAGAAGCTGGGTTTGGTGAGGCAATCTTACCATGGTTTGGTCGCAAGATTAGTTTATGGCAATTTATTTGTGCAAGAAAGTATAAAACCTTGTTTAAAGGCGAAGTTGATAGATTGTATAAATGAGTGTTGTTGATAATTGTTAACTAATAACAGTTATGTTGTTGACAATAAACGTTTTGCTACATGAAACCATATAGAAGATCGAGTATAATCAAGATGAATATTGGTTCCAGTACGTATGTATATTGTATTCCGTGACACGGAGATTGAAAAACAATGGAAAAACGTAAGGAACAATAAATATTTGTTAGTAAACCGATAGTATAAATTACATAGTGTTGATGGGAAATAGCTTTAGAACATATATATCCAATCCTCGCTCATAATAGCTGGTTCCTTATACCATTTACACGATGGATCGACTAACAATTCCAACCTGGAGGAGTGTCCGGACCATTTTGGGGTTCTGTGTCGGTTTTAGAAACTGGGAGCCATGACTGACACATCCTTATCAACAACTTAGAACTAACAATTAAAGGACCACTTTCTACTTCCCGTCAACTGTTGAACTACTATTCCTCAAGAGTTTCACTAAGAGAGTTCATTTGGTATGATTTTTATTTTTTTCTGGAAACCTTTAGAACGTATTACTAACTTTTTTTTAGACCATCTTTGATTCACAATGGTGGCAAATAAGCTAAAGAACTTGGTATCTCTAGCCAGGGAGGCGGTCAAGGACGTTCGCCAGGTTGTTGATGAAGCCATCAGCAATTTGGGTCCAAGACCACAGCCTGCAGTGGTTAGAGTACCTGCAAGAAGTCGTCCCGAATTCCCATTTGGTGGAAGACGTAATTTCTCAACAACAACAACAACAACCGCTTTAAGAGCAGGTGCGAATGCTAGAGTTGCTTCTCATGCTGCTCACCAATTTACACATGGTGCTACAAGATTTGTACAACCTGTGAAAAGACTAGGTAATGCTGGTTCTCTGAATTTGTTTAGAACAAGTTTTGGCCCATTAACCTCAAGAAGTGCATTTCCTCATGGGTTGTACTCTAATTTCCCAAGACTAGGTGCTAGAAACTTTTCTACATTTGGTACCACTGCTAGTCGTGAAGCTGTTCAGAATTTGACATCTAGTTTAAGATGTATGTTCAATAATGGTGGTGATTTGATTTTGAATGCCAAGTTGCAACAAAAACAACCAAGCTCCCATTTGTCCTACCATGGTTCTGCTACTCAATCTCAAGCTACACAAATTTTCCATATGGCTTCTTTTGAATCAACTTCTGTTGCCAAGTTTGGTTCTTTTGTCGAATTTGAATTGCCAAAGTTGGAGTTGTCAATCCCAGCCATTTCTTTTATGAATGATGACATTTTGGATACTATGGAGTACGATTTGATCATGACCAAGGCCAAGATTGATGCTGTTTACAAGCAGATTCAGTTGATTTTCGACCATTATGGTGCTTTGCCTATAGAAAGGCGAGAGCGATGTATTCGAGTTCATTTCCCGAATTTGGATACTCAAGATGTTGAACGGTTTATGATTGATGCAGGTATTTCTGGTGGTATTGTTTATGAGAACGATGGGCTGTCCACATTTGATGATGTTAGAACTCCAAGTGTTTCTGAAGATGATGGTTACGTTTATGATGATGCGAACTCTTTCCGCTCTTCGGAGGAGCTGTTGGATGATGAGGTTGCTCCAGATTTGATATCTAGTTCATCTAGTAGCTCATACGGGTCTGTAAGAGAGTTTTTCCCTGTGCTGTCGTCGTCTGAAGTGCTCCAAACGCCATCGGAAATGTCTGTTGAATCGTTTTACTTTGCAAGAGTAGTGGATGTTGCACCAGCAGCTTAAACCCACTAACTACATATTCCTATTTTGTTAGAAGACGGTTCAAACGCCACTCTTTATATGTGAATCGTGATTTTTATGATATGTTGATACTGAATTTATGAAACTATGTTAAACTTGAATAGTAATTGTAGTCACTAGTGAACCCCGGTATAATTGGGTCAAACTAGGAAGACAACCAGGCCCACTGGCTTCTCCAGTTGTTACTAATAATTATACACATAAGCATATAGATACTACACAGCATCACCATACACACCCACCCACAATCCCTTCATTCACACCCACCACCTACTCAGTTTCCATGTGACAACTCTACGCGTTTTATTGTTTTGATGTTGACGTTTGCGTGTTTTGGCATTGTGAAAAAAAATAGAATGAAAAACAACATCAACACAGAATTAGTACTTCAGCCAGAAACCCATTGAAAGCAACAAGTGTTCGAATCGAAGTGTGATCTGCGAAGAATGATGCCTGACACCGACAACGACAACGACTTTCTGGATGCCCAAGAGCATGAGGAGCAACTGGATCAACAGCCAGTAGAAGCCGCCAGATCAACATCTCCTTCCAAGAAGAAGAAAAAGAAGAAAAAGAAGAATAACAAGTCTTCAAGCCAGCTGAACCTTGCAGAGGACACCGCTGCTGCTGGTGATGAAGTTGACAATGATGACGCTGTTTCCACCATTGCTTCCACCGCTGGTGAAGCTGAACCAGAAGCTGTTGAAGTTCCAGATTCTAATGTGCAACAAGAGATTCCGCAAGAACCTCTAAAGGGTAAAGAAGTTGATGAACAAGAAAAAATTGATTCTGAAGCTACGAAAGAAGCTCATGTGACCACTGATGAGCCAATTACACAAGAAAAGAAGGATTTGGAAAGTAATGAAGTCGATGTTAAAGAACCTGAAGGGATAACCCAAGATGAGGAGGCGCATGACGAAGGTTCAATAAACCCAATCAGTGAATCAACCAGTATACTATTGGATGAATCGAATAAAGACAAGGACCCAGCTGAGCATCCATCATCATTGGAAAAGGAACTACAAGCTTTAAAGATTAAAGAAGCATTTGGTACCCCAGAAAAGGCTAAGCCAGATTTGCCTTCTCTACCACCCCGCGACAACACTGCTTTACCAGCTATTCCACCTCGCACACCAATCTCTGTTCCACAAACACCACCAAAACTACCAGAAAGAGATGCTGCAACCACTCCAATTGCTTCTGCTGCTGATGCTAAACCATCTTTACCACCAAGAACTGAACCTGTGACTGCTTCTCCACACTCTGCTGTACCACCACCATTACCACCAAAAGACTTGTCAATGGCTGCTGCTGGTTTGGAACCACCTCCATTACCTCCACAATTAACTGCTGCTCAAAAGGCTCATCATCGTAATGCTGATCGTAATACTGGTACTGGTAACGTGTTGACTTCTTGGTTAAGAGGTAGATCTTCATCTTCTGCTCCTTCAACTCCTACTCCGCCAGCTACAGATGACAAACCTATTGAATTGGAAGAAAATTATGATTTGCTATTATCAAGATTGAATGAAAATAATGAAGATTATTTATCAAAGGATGAAACATCTAAGGAACAAATCAACACTAGTGCGCGTACTCTAAGAGATACTTTTGCTTCTAAGGTTCAAGAAATTGAGGAAACCCAATCAAATATTTCTAGTGCAACAACAACAACTGCTGCTGCTAATGCAACTGTTGGAAACATAACTGATGTCTCTGAACTACACAAGATTGACTGGCCATTCTGGACTAGAGTCGTCAGTGACTATGCTTCCGTTGCTAAAAGTGACCCAGCAAAGCTATCTAAGGAATTAGCTGGTGGTATTCCTCCACAAATCAGAGGTATTGTCTGGCAATTAGTTGCAAACTCAAATCCTCAGCAGTTTGAATTTGCTTATCCAAAACTTTTGGAGAAGGAAAGTTCATATGAAAAGAACATCAATAAGGACCTTTCAAGAACCGCATTCATCTCTGAAAACAACATCTCTCAAGAATCTTTATTTAACATTATTAAGGCTTACTCTGTGTTTGATGATGAGGTTGGTTATACACAAGGTATGGCTTTCATTGCTGTTCCATTGCTTCTAAATATGAGCGAAATCGAAGCATTCAGTTTATTACAAAGATTGATGTCTACATATGGTCTTAGATCAATGTATTTGCCAGAAATGCCAGGTTTGCAATTGAAATTGTATCAATTTGATAGATTGGTTGAAGACCTATTGCCAAACTTGCATACTCATCTGATTAGACAAGGTGTTAGATCTTCAATGTATGCCACTCAATGGTTCTTGACTTTTTTCGCTTACAAGTTCCCATTGGAATTTGTTTTGAGAATCTTTGATATGATCATCACTGAAGGGTTCGAATCTATTTTGAAGTTTGCTGTTGCATTGTTGCAAAAAAATGAAGATAAATTGTTAACTTTGAAGTTTGATGATTTATTGGAATTTTTGAAAGAACGTTTGTTTATGTATTATTTGATTGATGAGGAGGGAGAAAAAGAGGAAGATTCAGCTGAAGATGAAGACGTTAGTGTTGTTGGTATTTTTGCAAAGAAAAAGACACCAGCTCCAAAAATCACTGTTGATTCATACGATGTGAATAAACTAGTTCAAGATGCTTCTGATGTCAAGATCTTGCCAATTACTCTAAAAAGATATAGTGATGAATATGAAGAAATTCACAGGGAAGAAAAAGAGAGAAGAGCAGAAGTTGATGAATTGAAGTTGAGAAACAACCAACTACGGAAGGAAATTAGAAAAACAGAAGCTTCTTACACTTTGTTGAACAGAGAACACGTTCAAATTGCCAATGAAATGATCAATGGTAGAATGAAGATTGCTGAATTGGAAGATGAGAACAAGGATCTAATTGAGCAAAATAACAAACTACGTGAGCGTGTGAAGTCATACCAAAATCCATCAGAACCTGTTCCAGTGCCTGCTGGTTTAGAAGAAGATTTGAAGAGAACAATGGATAGAAATTTGGAAGTTATGACACAGAATCAAGAACTTGAGGACCAAGTTTCAGACTTGCTGAAACAAGTTGAAGATCTAAAGGCTCAACTAGAAGCTAAGAATTCTGAAGATGCATTTGCCGCTGCTGCTGCTTCTATTACACCTGAAAAGCCAGAAGAACATCACCATCATCGTCATTCACAAGCCAGTTGGACAAAGAAATTGTTCAAATAAATCGAAATTTATACGGATACAAAAGTTAACATTCCTGAGATATCTAAAATTCTCTTAACATTTCCTAAACATTTATTAGTCATAAGTTCATACCATTCCAATAAGTTATGATCATTTCATACAAATATCCTGTAGAATTTTGAGTTTTGTTTTAAAAGGAGGACTGATTATTCTGCACGTATATTGTTTCTGCCCGTACCGATTTTGAAATTTTCAACAAAATTTTGAAGTTTGAAGTGAACGAACAAAATGGTTAGAAAGAAAACAACAAATACACAAATAAGACACGATCAAATATCACCATCATGTCTTTTGTTCAAAGCAGAGGGTTTTCCACATCCAGTGTGTTACAAAAAACCTGGAAACTAATAGAGAGCCGTCAAGTTGCCAAGAAGCCAGTATACAACGTTGGTGATCCGCTACCACTAGGATTCCCAAAAAAGAGACAAGAATATCCAGATTATCCATATGGTGATAGAACATGGTTCAAGGCCAGTAACCATGGTTTGCTAGGTGGTCAATTCCCACAATTCGGCTCCCGTATTTCTGAGCATAAGAACCACATTAACAGAGTGTTTTTGCCAAATATTCAAAAGAAGAAGTTGTGGAGTGAAACATTACAAAAGATTTTCCATATTAATGTGACAACCAAGGTCTTATCCACAATCACCAAAGAAGGTGGTTTGGATAACTATTTGTTGAAGGACAAGGCTGCTAGAATTAAAGAAATTGGTCCAATGGGTTGGAAGATTCGTTATCAAATATTGAAGAGATTAGAGTTCTTGGAGAATGTTCCTCACAAAGATGCCCCAACTATTACCAAGGCTGACGGTACCACTGCGACTGTTTATTTCAAGGATGTTACTGTTGAAGGTATTGAAAAGCCATTGAACATCACTATTGGTAAGAGAAAGTTGTTGTCTAGATTGCTTCAATTTGAAAAGAAGGAAGCTGTTGCTGATGGTGAATTTCTAAAGGCTGAAACCTTTGCTGAAAAGTACCGTGGTAAGAGTGTCCAAGTTATTGTTCAAGAGCTGGCTAAACTTGGTGATACTTTTGAAGACATCACTGTGGATAACTAAACTAAGATAAAAGCTAATGTGCATAATGTATATAGATAATAAACATTGTAAATTCATGATAGTTGTGTTGTAGGGTTTGATTTTTATGTATAAGTTATTAATGTGTTAAAAGATCAATATCATATCAAAGATTAAATGGTGATAGACTATAGTTCAATCGATGTCTATTATTGGATTTCTTCATGCAGCTCATCTAGATAGGGTTGGTTTTTAAAATGTTGATCACATGATGTTAAATAGGGTTATTTATTTTTGTGACTGTTGCATAAATTTCTTTTCTAACCAAAATATTGCACCCAAACACCTCAGGTATACCGAGAAATTTCAATACAAACAAAATTTTACATTTTAGTTTCCGGATTAGGAAGTCGACGATTTTAAAATTTTTTGGAAAGGACGCTGAAAATTGAAATTTAATTCAAACAGACTCTTTTGCATTATAAACCACATACAAAACAAAGATCAAAAATGGCTGCTAAATCAGGTATGTTTGAAGTGAACTAGCGTGATATATGAGTAGAGTGTGCTGTGTGAATGTGTTGTATTTGATTTTGATATTACAATGATGGATTATTTTTGAGTGATTTGTTCTACTAGTACTGGGTTTGAAGAATAATGCGTGTATTAAAATCATGGGAATATAAAACATTACAAGAAAGATTTAAAGAGTTTTTACTATTGTGAACTGAAGAGTTTATGAATATTGGTATTTGACACTATACTTTAAAGTTGAAACTTGACAGCCTGATATTTTAAAGAAATGAAATATGTTATAATAGACAAAGGAAAAGGCCAAAAACAAAAACACAAGACAGCCCAGCACAACACTATTTATTCATATTGAGGAGCAACAGCAACGAATGATTCAAAAATAACAGAGAACTAACGTTTTATTTTCTAGGTATTGCTACTGGTATCAACAAGGGTAGAAAGGTTGAACAATTGGAAAAGATCCCAAAGATCTCATACAGAAAGGGTGCTGCCTCCAAGAGAACCACCTTTGTTCGTTCCATCGTCAGAGAAGTCTCCGGTCTAGCTCCATACGAAAGAAGATTGATTGAATTGATCAGAAATGCTGGTGAAAAGAGAGCCAGAAAGGTTGCCAAGAAGAGATTGGGTACCTTTGGTAGAGCTAAGGCTAAAATTGAAGAAATGAACAACATCATTGCTCAATCTCGTCGTCATTAGATGGTTTAATTAATGCGTTACTTTCCATGTGTTATTTAAAATGTAATTATTTGTATCATAGTTGAAGTGTAGGCATTTATTATACTTTGCTCCTTGTGGTGAAGATGAAGAAGAGTGGAATATAACAATGATCATGGATAAACTGATGGTGTAGAGTCCAACGATTGTGTCCATTTCTTGGTATTTGCTCTCCATCTGTTGTAGTGTCTCTCTTTGTGTCTTTATGTCTCTTTATTATTCATTTCCCGAAATTCGACTTTTTTGTTTTGGTTCCCTGAAAATAAAAACAGAGACACAAACATAAATAATGATTTGTCAATAATACCCATAGCATAATATAAAAAGGAAGAACCAGACAATGAGATTCCCAGTCGGCTCAAAGCAATTCCAGATACCTCTGCTGAAGAACACATCCAGAACATACTCCACCGTTCCACCACCTCCTCCTCCTCCGCCATCATACTTTTCAGATCCAAATCATACTCCTCAACCGTTTGGTGCTTCTACTACTACTAATAAACAACCACAAACCCAAGAGTCCCAGTTGAACCATTCTGAGCAACCACAACAAGATGGAAATGCTAATGGCTATCAGCGCTACTACGTGTTGAGAGATTTCACCATCATGATCTCCATGGGATCATTGGTTTACTTTGCATTGGATAACTATCAAGCCAGAGTTCAAACAGAATCAAAACTACTGGAACAATCAATGAACCATATGAAGTCGCTAGCCATTGCACGGAACAACTTCAACAATGCTAGAAAGAAGAGGGAGCTACAGGTGTTGAATGAGCGTAAAAACACACAAAAGAGGGACATGAAGATGCTTTATCACATTTCACTGCTAAGAAAGCAGTTGATTGATGCTGGGTTAAAGCCAGGCATGTACTATTTAAATTATTTTTGCTTTTATTGGTCGTACTAACACATTTTTTATAGTTGAAATCGATGAAGCAGTTGCAGAGTTTGAGAAGAACGTGAAGATGGAGAATGCCATAAGCAATGTTTCTGGACAAGCATTATGGGTGATTGATGAATCTCGTAAGTACCATGGTTCAGGATTTATGATAGTTGGATATTTGATTTAACCAATTTTTATTTTAGCTATGAAGGCATACGTTCCAAACATTCGTGATTACGACTCCAAGAAATGAAATAAAATAATGGGTAACCACAACTTCCATTCACATTATATATAATATTATATACATTCCATACACTGATACACTCCTGTGGATATAATTGTATATAAATATTCTTATAGCCCTAGCTGATGTTATAAACCCATCGACTTACCCTATTTGGTTTACTGAAAATTTTGTATATAAAAAAAACGCTGGATGGAATTTTAAACCTTCACTTTTGTTGTTCTTCTTCTTCATACAATGTCTTTATAATACAGGCACCCAGAGTCACGGCATGTTCTTTTTATTCTTCTATAGATGTGCAAGTGGTGGCACTGTCACCACTTTTCGTGCTCGCGGTAGCCTCAGAGTGATCCAAGCTTTCTCACCAAAGCTGTTTTGACCAACTTTATCGTCGTGTCTTTGAATGCTCGAAGCCTACGCTGTTCTAAACGTACATTTTTATTTGTTTATATGTGTTTTTGGTGTATATAGTTTTGTATAGATTGTATAATTAAAGGGTTGGAATGAAGTTATATTGATATGTAGAGATTGACTCAAAGATACTAAAGAGTTTATAGTTTGTACTACTATCATGTCCAGGAGTAGAATAGAATGATGATCATGAACAGTCCATATATACCTTATTTATGGTGTAATAGTTTTGCATCAACCTCTTCTTGTTGTCGTTGTGCAATTTTAAACTTCAACAAACGAGGAATGGGACAACATGGTGATCTAGCATCTTCACTCTTTTCTTGATAAAACTTGGTACAGCACTCGTATAACTGGTCAATCACCTTGGTGCACTTGGATTCGTCATAGTTGTATCTCTTTAAACAGTCTGGAAAGGTTAGTTTTAATCTTGTTCTTCCTGCAATTAATCATTAGACACTCACCTATAAACAAAATGTGTTAAAAAAAATTGGCAAGTCATCATAAACAAGACTCCTACCTTGAATAGCACATGCTTCAGCTTTGCATGGATCAGTGGTGCAAGAAGACATAGTGATTGTATTTTTCTGTGACTTTTTGTTTTGTTTTGGTTCCTTATAATAGTAATCTTTCAGTGGGTTTTTGCTGAGACAAAAGTTTTCAGTTGGCTGATGAGCAAACTTGAACAAAACTGGTCAACGATAAAGTCTTGATGAAATGAACATTTTGAGTGGCTAGTCTGTTGCTGCTGTTTGTGAATGGCTGTATATCAACATCTTTGCTGGATTTGCCATCTGTTTCCACTATTAATGGTGCTGTATATCCTGATAGATTTTTATTCCAGTTGATTTCAAGCTTTGATAGACTGCTGATATCTTCATCCAAGGTGTTCTGGAAACAGTATTGATACTTGGTATTATGGTCAATAGTGGTTATACTATAATCAAACTTGTCAAAGGTGTTGGTGCCCATTGCCAATGTGTTTATTATCTTGATGAAAGCCTCATCTATGGGTGATGCTTCTTTGGTAATGTTGATCACACATAGCTTATCAACATGACAGATCAAACAATACTTGATTATTTCCAATACATCACTGGCGTTACTCTCTAGTGGCTTTAAACTAGCATATGCAATTTCTTTAGGGAATCTTGTTGATAAGGCACTGAGGTTGTGTCTTTTATGCTTTAATATTCTTGAGATGACTGGGAACTTGAAGCCATGATTTGATAAAACAACTTGTTTGAAATAAAATTGCTTGACAAGGTTAAATAACCATTTGGTTGATGATAACAACGATGATGATGAAATGAACCCCATTGAATACATTAAACATGATTGTGCTTTTTCAAACTTTATCTCTCTTGTTGATGATAATGCTTCATAAGAATAATCAAAATCCACAATTGAAGCGTATCTATCGGATTCACAAAAGATCTTGCAATTGGATGATTTTATAGTGTCATACATTGTGTTTTTAATATCAAACTTGCTCCAGTATATTATACACTACATTGATGTTCTACAAGTTCAATAATGCATTTCAAGATCTTATGGCCATAAGTGATTTTGACACAAAAATGAACAGCGTTTTTTGCTAGTTAAAAATGCAACTAACATACTACACGGTGGAGATGGTATATCAGATATACACAAACGTCTAAATGATTTGATACTCATTGTCCATGCCACTTTCATCTCTCCATTGTCACTTTTTAGTTTGGTTGTGTCCTGAACCGGGGGTTTCATCAAATAACAGAATAAACTGCAGAGTATTCAGTTACAAAAATTTTGCACTCAACTGACAACGAGAAGGACAATGCGGCTGACTGAATTCGTTTAATGGAAGTTGAGGGTACCTATTGTGTGTATTGTGTGATGTTACAACTTTAAAAAATCATAAAAGAAGTTCACCTCATCTCATCTCATCTCATTTTTTTTTCCACCAGATCTAAAAATCTATAACAATGGCATTTACATTTCAGTCGCTAGTGAAGAAATTAGAAGTCCCATATGACCAACGTCACACGTTGTCAGTGCTGAAGAATCCAGACTTGATGCCAATTCCTCCAGAACAAAGAACCTGGGGGTTTTGGTCTAACTTCGCATATTGGGGGATCATCTCTTTTAGCATGGGTACTTGGGTCTCTGCAAGTTCTTCATTGGCATTGGGACTAAGTGTTCGTGAAATCATTGGGGCATATATCATTGGTGATATTGTGACCTTGTTCTTCACAATCTCAAATTCCTTCCCTGGTATGGATTGGCATGTTGGCTATACGCTATGTCAAAGAATTGCGTTTGGCATATATGGGTCTGGTTTGGGTATTCTTGTCAGAGTCTTGTTGGCCATCGTCAACTACGGTTCCAATGCCTGGCTTGGTGGACTGAGTGTCAGTTTACTTTTATCTGCTTGGTCCAGAAATTATATGGGTATGAAGAATACGTTTAGTCCTGGTTTGGCTATGACTAGAAGAGATTTAATAGGATTTATCGTTTTCCAAATCATTTGTTCCTTCTCATATTTCATCAAACCTTACAAGTTAAACGGTCCATTGATTGTTTCTTGTTTTGCTGCATTTTTTGCTATGCTTGGTATGGTTATCTTTTTGGTCAACAAGGCTAATGGTTATGGTGATTTGTTTCAGATGGAAACCACCATTCATGGTTCTTCAAGAGGTTGGACTTGGGTCTATTTGATCACTATTTGGTTTAGTGCTGTCTCTCCAGGATCAACGAATCAATCAGATTTCTCAAGATTTGCATCTTCAAAAGTCAAATTATGGACTGGTACAATTCTAGCTTTATTAATTCCAACAACTATTATTCCTTTGTTTGGTATTATTGGGGCTTCCTGTACAAAAAAGGCATACGGTGAAGAGATTTGGATGCCAACTGATATTGTTCAACTGTGGTTACACCAGCATTATGATGCTAAGACAAGATGTGCAGCTACATTTATTGCACTTGCATTCTTAATTTCCCAAATGTTTTTAACTGCTGTCACTTGTGGTGTTTCTGCTGGTTTGGATTTATCTGGTATTCTGCCTCGTTTTATCAACATCAAAAGAGGTGCGTTACTGGTGGCTGCTATCAGTTTTGCTGTTCAGCCATGGAATTTCTATAACTCTGCTTCAAACTTTTTGATTGTTATGAGTGCATTTGGTGTCATTACAACTCCGATCATTTCCATTATTGTTTGTGACTATTTTTTGATTAGAAAGGGTAATTATAGAGTTTCACATGCTTTCAAAGTCCATGGTGATTATTACTATACATACGGTATCAACTGGAGAGCTTATATTGCTTTCATTGCTGGGACTGGTCCTGGTTTACCTGGTATGGCTTGGTCCATTAACAACAATTATTTCCATGATGCTCAAGGTATCATTAATTTTTACTATGGTGATTCTTTCTTTGCTTTTTTGATTTCATTCTTTTTGTATTGGGGTCTATGTTTGGTTTGTCCTATTAAGATTCCACAAGCCCATGATGAAAAGGATTTCTATGAATGCTTTACAGATGCTGAATTGAAAAAGTATGATATTGCTCCATATGAAGACGAACCTATAGAATTGAAGGATGGAGTTGTGATAGAAACAAGAAGCGAATCTGCATGAAGATTAAATTGATGTATGATACGTATATCTAACTTGACAAAAATCGATCTTGACTTTGGTTTTCTCAGTTATTGATAGTGATAATTTGATAATTTATTCTAGTTATAGAAAGAAGATATTAATTAGAATTACAAATTTTAAATTAGTAAAATTAAAAACAGCTAGAGACGATACGTAGTCGTCGAAGAGTATAATTTAAAATAATATTAATAATTAAAATTCTGCAGATATAAAGCAGCAGCCATTTCTTGTCGAAAATAAAGCCATGCAATATGAATATAGCAGTCAGGCCGCCAAATGGTTCAACAATCTTTCAAACTTTGCTTCCATTAAACCCAAGCATTCTTTCAAATCTGATATATCATTCTTTAGCGATTTTAGTTCTGTCTTTAGCGACTTTAGTTCTGTCTTTAACGTGCCAACGTCTGTTTTTAACGTACGAACGTCTGTCGTTAACATACCAACATCTCTCTTTAACATACCAACATCTCTCTTTAGTTCTTTATTTAGTGAATTGACTTGATCTGGAGGAGTGGGATCAACAGCTTCTTGTTTCTCAGAGTCTTGGGTCACTTTTGGATGCTTTCTGGAAAGCTTCTCCACAAGTTTTTCAATGATATTTTGAATCACCAGAAAAATAGGAGACAACAGTGTAAACTTTTCTAAAGATGAGCTTTCCTTCTTACAAGCAGCATAAATTGAGCAGCAGCAACCACTTAACAGAACTCCTTGAAAACATATCCAGCCTCCAAAAAGAATTGTTTTTAATAATGACTGCACTTTTGATTTAAACCAGGGCCAGGACCATTTGGTATGAATACCAGGTGCAACTGCAGCTGGAGTATTTGTAGTAGATAATGATTCCATTGTAGTAAATGTTGGATCAAACAAGTTAAACTTATCACCACTTTCTCTCTCTCCATTTTGATAATCATCATCATTATCTTCTTCTTCTTTTTTATCTTCAAGGATGGTGTCTTTGTGGCCATCTTTCATGTCGTTGAGACTGCTTTTGTGTGCATGATCAATTGCTTGAGTACCTGCAGCAACATCAACTTGGACCAAAAAATGGTTATGTCGACCATGGCCATCAGCTTGATCTCGATTCATAATATAAATTTTAGATAACAGCTGTCCAGCTTTCAACTTTGAATATAAAGCTAAGTATGAGTATGAGTTTAGCCAAATAAATGCGCCTACAAATACTTGTACAAATTAAATCTTCTCGACGATCAGTTATTAGCTCTCAATTTCTCAAATTTCAATAAAAGAAACTCTAAATCATGAATGGGGCACGCCGCACAATTGTTAATGGTATATTGTATTCAAGTCATAATTATGGGGTTAACCGTTATACATGATACCCTGAATAATCATAATTCATTAATCCTATATATATCTATTATCAATTAATTTTGCATTGGTTTTATACGCAGTATATATAAATTAATTTCCTAATTTAATCATGTTTGAAGAGTCTGTAAGATATGATTAAAAAGATAAGATCATTAGTTTGTTTTGATTAGTTTGGGGTTAAATATGAAGCAGAAATATTCCAAAAAAGAACCAAGTGTACTATCCTATATCAATGTTAATATAGATGAACTACAGCTTCAATCAATACCAAAAGCCCCAAAATTATCAAACATTCATCTTGTTTTCATTGGTATACCCTTTCGGAGTCATGTGACTTTGCGTGAAAAAATTTAAAAAAATATGGAAATCAAATACAGCTGAAAATCCTAGAAAAGTTTAGAAACTTCAAACTAACAGTTGAACAAAACAGAATTTACTGTCAAAATGTCTGTTATTGAAGTTGAATCCGAAGACCAGTTCACTGATTTGACCAGCAGTGCCCCAAAGGACAGATTAATCGCGCTATATTTCCATACTCCTTGGGCTGCTCCATGTATTCAGATAAACAGCGTCTATGCACAATTGGTCCAACAAAACCCAGATGTTACATTCATCTCAGTGAATGCTGATGCTCACCCAGATATATCAGAGTTGTTCGAGGTCAGTGCTGTCCCATACTTTGTTTTGATTAGAGATGACACTATTTTGAAGGAGATTTCCGGTGCTGATCCTAAAGAGTTTGTTAATGCCCTTAACGAATTAAATAACAATACATCACAACAACAACCACAACAACAGCAAGCACAGCAAGCTCCATTACAATCAACTACTAATGCTGGTGCTCCTGCCAGTGCTCCACAACCACAACAAGAAGAGACTGAAGAGACCGAAGACGAATTAAATGCGCGTTTGAAGCAGTTGACAGAAGCCGCTCCAGTCATGCTGTTCATGAAAGGTACTCCAGCATCTCCACAATGTGGGTTCTCTCGTCAACTAGTTGCTATATTGAGAGAAAACCAAGTTAGATTTGGGTTCTTTGATATCTTGAAGGATGATAGTGTTAGACAAGGGTTGAAAAAATTTTCTGATTGGCCAACTTTCCCACAATTATACATTAATGGTGAGTTCCAAGGTGGGCTAGATATCATTAAGGAATCTTTGGAAGATGATCCAAAGTTCTTCGAAACTGCTCTACAGACTTGATGCCCTTTAATAAATTAATAAATAGTTTTTCATCATTAATATTAGTTGTGTATCCTTTGTATTATTAATTCACCTAAAGGTTCACTTAAAAATCGGATTCATCGAAATCATCTTCATCAAAATCTTCGTAAAGGTCTGCATTTTTAGATCTTTGTTGTGATGCTGTTGTCAAGCTCGATGTTGTTTGTCTTAACAATGTTGGTGGTTTTTGTGAAGCTCCCAGTAACTCCTTCTCGAATGTTGTATCGTTTCCAAAATCATCATCGTCCTCATCTTCATTATCGTTGGCCTCATCATCGCTATCCATTATAGGATCCTCTTCGAATTCAGCATCATACCCATCGCCATCGTGCTCTACATCAGAGCTATTATCATGTGTTGTATAGTTTTTGCTCAGGGTGTGAAATGCACTGAACCTGAAAGGTTCGTCCTCAACAACCACGTCTGCATCACCAACAATCTCCTTAAAAGGCCCACCAAGTCTATCGACAAGTAGTTTGGCATTGGTTATCTCCAAAATTTCCTTGGGAATATCCTTCCCAATAGCAGTGTAATAATGGAACTTGGATTTACTGTCGAAAATTTTCTTCTGGTTGATCATGGGCTCAAAACACCCATAATACAAATTAGCATCCTGAAAGCCCCTATAGACCTTTCTTCGCTTCATTTCCAACTCGCAGTATAAGTTAATATCATGTCTAACTGACCGTGCAATTTTCATACACTTTAACTCTCTAGGGAAATTTGTACCCCCTTTAGAATGTCCAGATTCACTAGAATTCAGCTCACTAAATGCAACTCTTGTACCTCTGACGGATAAATCCAAAGATACTTCCATGTCATGATATAAAGTATCACAAAAACTCAAGTTTTCTGCTGTCTCAATAGCAGCATCTAATTCAAAGTCACCTTTGTTGAACTTGGTGTAATTTTCCAGTAACCCAAGTTTCAAAAGATCTGGTCTAGTGGTGAAATCATTGGTAACCTTCTCAACCGTGACTCCTAGTGGTTCATCTTCAATCTTAGTACCATATATTGCTTTACCAATACCATGAAATAAAGATACTGGTGATTCTTTTCCAAATTCGATATAGTTTACACCATTATCAACATTTCGACTCTTCCACATTGCCCAGTTTTGAAATGAAGAAATGGCACTTCTAATATCACCCATACTAATGTATGACTGTATCTGTGTCTTGATCACATTTTGGGGTATTGACCCAAAAATATGTTGTTCCTTTTGGACAATGTTGTTCAAATGCTTTTTTATCAGTGTAGCATTGACAGGGTTAAATTTAATATTCTTTGTTTTGGGATTATTCAATACTTGCCTCCCAACAACAGTATCCACAGTAAAGTTGTTTTCAATGGTATAGCCTTGACGTGAACCATGTTCGTTGGGGAAATCACATTCTGTGATGCACAATATCAATGGAGGTAAATTGATTTCCACATTTAACCATTCATTCAAAGCTCTTTGAAACTCTATTCTTGTGGACTCGTGGAAAACATTTGGTAAATCTTCAACAATAACCACAGATGTGTTTTTGCCACTTCTATATTTCACTGAACTAAGAAAGTTTCTAAATGCAATAACTGATGATTCATTTGTTAAATCTGAATTCTCCCATTCAACAACTGGTTTCTGTGAGAATGGATAATATTGATTGATTAATTCATATGATAAACAGCGTGCTATTGTGCTTTTTGATGAGCCTGCAGGACCACTAAGAATCAGAATCCTAATCCCAGTGTCACCTTTAATCATACCTTCTAACTCAACTCTAACATCTTTTAACTTCCTACTATGCAATCCAACATCTGTGCTTAACTGTGGTTTATATTTATTTATCCATTGTGGTCCATTGTCCTGTATAGCGATCTTGCTCGTTTGCTTTTTCCTTATCACTTTATTGGTTATTGTAGTATCTGTAATGTCTTGTGGGGCATCCTCTGAAATATCCTCTGTAACATCTTCCGTCTCATCGCTTTCATTATCCACAACAACAGTTTCATTGAGAGCAGTAGGGGTCGTAGCAACAGGTGTAGACGGCGTACTAGGACCAAACGATCGTATGTGAGTAATTAATGACGATACTTTCAGTTTCTTTTGAGCTGGTTTATTGATAGTCTCATATTCATCATCTGAACTCGAATCTGATGTTGATTCAAGAGCACTCCATTCATCTTCACTATCTGGAATCACATTGCGTGGCTTCTTGATGACCTTGTAGCTTCTAACAACACTTGACCTCGTTGACACTCGCCTTATACCAACGGATTGTTTCTTGGGTCCCATTCTGCACCCTGCTTTTTATCAAGGATGAGACACTCTTGACCTTCGTATAACTTTTCATTCTTCAATTAACAAAACTTTGGCACAACTTTTGGCGTAAACAGAAGTTTTTCGCAAATTTTAATTGTTTCCTGATTTGACAATTTACGCCATTTTTCGTTTGTTTAATTATAAATGCATTTACCCTGCTGAGCTGGGTAATAGTGAATTTTTCAAATCATGTCATATACAGCCAGCATAATTTAGAAAGAGGTGTTATATCTTTAAAGAGATTTAAAGGTCTTTTCGAGGATATATAGTTGGTAGTGGACTTTTATATTATATTCAATTAACAGTGCCATTCTCAAGTCGTGCTTTATACTTTTATTTCCTGCTCTAAACTGTTTGGTGATTTTTGTGTTTAAAGAGATCTTATACTGCAGGAGAAGATACCACAAGACAATGCCTTCAGAAACTCCATCTGTATGGGAATCTGTTGAGCCATCAGAGATCATTGGTGGTGTTCCTGTGTTCAGACCATCCTATGAGCAGTTTGAGGACTTTGAAAAGTATGTTAATGCTATCAATAAGTACGGTATGCAGGCGGGTATTGTTAAAGTGATTCCACCACAGAAATGGATTGATGAGTTACCTCCAATAAGCAAAGAAGCATTGATGTCCATCAAGATCAAGAATCCTATTGTGCAACATATCAGTGGTGGTAGTGGTGTCTATTTTCAACAAAATATTGAAAAACAAAGAACTTTTAACATTGTTCAATGGAAAGCTGTGTCTCAACAACCAAACTATCAACCGCCTGCTCCAAGAGGGAAGAAACGTAATACAACCATGGACCAGAAGACTATAAAGAAGATTTTGAATAATAAAAACCATAATGATGAACTGCTTTTTGAAGGGTTTGTTCATAATATTGACACATCTGAGTTTACTCAAGAAAGATGTGAAGCCTTGGAAAAAGCTTACTGGAAAGGTCTGATGTATGCTGAACCAATGTATGGTGGGGATATGCTTGGATCTGTTTTTGATGATTCGGTAAAGGTTTGGAATGTTGCTCATTTGCCAAATTTATTGGATCATATGGATCAAAAATTACCTGGTGTCAACGAGGCTTACCTTTATGCTGGTTTGTGGAAAGCTACATTCTCATGGCATTTAGAGGATCAAGATTTATACTCGATTAACTATTTACATTTTGGTGCACCTAAACAATGGTACTCAATTCCACAAGCATATAAAGAAAAATTTGATCAAATCATGGAGGAAACTTTTCCTCAAGAATACAAACATTGTCCGGACTTTTTGAGACACAAAACTTTCATGGTTTCTCCATCTTTCTTGGAGTCAAAAGGTGTTAAGGTTAACAGAATTGTTCATAATGAGCAAGAATTTATGATTACTTATCCTTATGGTTATCATGCTGGCTGGAACTATGGTTATAATTTGGCAGAATCTGTTAACTTTGCAACTGAAGATTGGATTGAATATGGCTTGAAGACTACCAGATGCATGTGTATTGCTGATGCAGTTGCGATTGATGTTCCAAGATTAATCAGACGCTCAAAAGGTGAACCTGAACCTGAACCTGAATCTGAACTTAAAACGGACCCTCAACATGATGATGTTCCTGAATTGATTGATATCAGTAGCAGCGAAAGTGATACAAATTCTTTCAAGGAATTAACTCCTATTCCACAAACAATTCATCCAAAACGTCCTGCTTCCCGTTCACCTACAAATTCAAACAAACAAACTTCCAAAAAGCGTAAGGTGACTGAAAAGAAACTTCACAAATGTGCATTATGCCCAAATCCGTTGTCAAGTAAACAACAAACCCATGATTGTTTCACCATGATTCCAACTAAGGAATATCTAGATGGCACACGCAAAGAAGAGTATTGTCATAAACTATGTGCTAAAATGATCCCAGAGGTTGATATCAATGTTGACAATACTAACACACAAGTGGTTGTTGGTATGAAAGATATTCCGCATGCTAGAAAATCCTTAAAATGCACATTTTGTCACGAAAAGAAAGGTGCTTGTTTTCAATGTGCTTCACCAAAATGCACTCGTTCTTTCCATGCTACTTGTGCATTGCCTGCTGGTGTTTACTTGGAAGAAGACAGTAAAGCTTATTGTAAAGTTCACAGACAGATAGACAACAATCTGTATACTTATGCTAAGAGCTTGAGAGTGGGTGATATTGTCCAAGCTAAATTCACTGATTACTTTTCTGGTGTGGTGGTTTTTAACAATAAACAAGAAGAATCTTTGACCATTGATGTTTATCCACAAACAGATTCTAAGAATTATATTGAAGTTCCATACGCTGCACTCTGTGAACAAGGTATGAAATTGTCCAATAAAGAAAAGCAACAGAAGGAAAAAATTGAAAAGAAGTCTAAAAAGGATGTTAATGTTTGTGAGATATCATTTTTGAATCTTCAAGATGATAATTATGGAAACCAAGTTGAAGATTACCATGGTAGAAAATGGGCCCAAGAATTTATTCACAAGTTGGAATCAATCACTTCAGAAAAATCCCAGGACCATCAACATAATCTTTGGTTTTATAAGCCAGAATCTTCAACTGATCAAATTGCAAGATATGTTGATGATTTGAGTAGATCCATCCCAAATGATCCACTATCGATCAAATACTATAAGAGACAAGCAGCTAAAGAGAAAAAGAAAATAGCACGCAAAAGTCCAACCATCGTGCCATCAGCACCAGCACTAATACCAACATCTGTGCAAGACGTTTCCACTGGCACAGCATATACCCTCTCTTCTTCGCCTTTGTTGTTTCAATCTCTTCCAGGCCAAGAATCCATGAATCAGAATATTGTGAATTGCATTCCAAACACATTAAACCCTGCCAGAAATATTGAGTTTAGGCATTTTAACCCTTTACATGGAAATTAGCTACCGATCAGAGAACACAACTTTATGACCCTTATGATAATGACGATAATTCTTTTTTTGCTACGGTTTTTCTTTTCTTTTGAAATAAATACATTATATATTTTACTTTCTATTGTACAATAACCTAAACATGACAAAACCCAAACCAAACTTTTTTTTCATTGCAACCCATCAATCATTTCATAAATATTCTTCAAAGCATGGCCTTGAATCAACTTATTGTAGATTAGAACACCTTCCCCTGCACCACTTTCTTTGTTAGTTAAACCACCTTTCAATAATCTAGCGAAATCTGATTGAAGACCCAAAGGAATGATGTCTGTGTAATTCTTTTCATTCTTTTTTAATTGTGATGTGTGTTCAAATTCTTCAGCAGCAACTTCAGAAACCTTGATGATTTCCTTATCGATACCACACATGGCAGCAACATGCATACCAAACGAACCTTCAGCAGCCCCTTGTTCTAATTTGTATAAAAAGGTGATGTTTTTAGATTCTTCGTCAACCAAGATAGCCATTCTGAATGGTTTCACTTGTGGATGGTGTTTAAATGACTGACCCAATGAGCCATAATGGGTAGCAAAGAACCCTAGTGATTGGATATGAGTTGCAACATGGTGTAAAACAGCTTCTGCAATAGCAAAACCATCAGATGACGAACCACCTCTACCTAACTCATCAAGGACAAGCAATGATCTTGGTGTGGAGTTTTCCAAAATTCTCTTTGTTTCGGACAATTCAACGTAGAAAGTTGATTTACCTTGCATTATATTATCATTTGCACCTAATCTAGTCATGATTCTATCAACAGGAACAAGTCTGGCTTGTTCACAAGGAACATAACAACCAATTTGAGCAAGAATGACAGCAACACAAGTCATTCTCAAAACAGTTGACTTACCAGCAGCATTAGCACCAGTCAACAATCCCAGATTCGGAGCTTCACCACCTAGAGTGATGTCATTTGGAATAAATTCCTTGGAGTTACTAACACCTAGGTTGAAGCAAGGATGTCTCAATTCACGGAATTCCAAGCGACCAGTTTCTGAGTCAATGAATTCAGGTCTAACAGCTGGATAACCAATTGATTCAGATGTTCTGGCCAAGGATGTTAAACAATCAATCATACCAACCCCATTAAGAACCTTCATCCAAATTTCATAGTCAACATCAAATCTTTGATACATTCTAGTAGTCAATGATTCTTCAAGAATCTTGTGAGATTCTCTAGCTCTTGCAATTGCCTTAGCCAGATCTTCAACTTCTGGTGACCAATATCTCTTTGTCTTCTTAGAAGCACCCATTTGCTTCCATGTTTTTGGAACTTTGATAGAAACTGGCATCTCAATTGTGTATAATTCCTTACCAAAATCCTTATATTCAATGGATTGTGATTTGAATTGCTTTCTGTATTCCCTCAATTTGGAAGTCAATTCATTCTCAATGTTTTCAATAGCCTCTTGAGAAGCATCAAAATCTTCATCAACACCTTTACTCAACAATAAAATGCCTTCTTCCTTTGCTTTCAATCTGTCAAATGCATCACTCCATTTTGTTAAGCATTCATCAAGTTCCTTTGGAAAATTGGCGTAAATTTTTGCAAGGGTTCCTTTCAATTCAAAACCTTGTAGTCTATTGATCAAACTTGCAATGTCTTCAAACCCCTCAATAACTCTTGTAAAATCTTTGATTTTCAATTGGCCAGCATGAACTCTAGACAATAATCTTTCAAGATCTGGTAGCTTTGACAACGAATGCTCAATAGTTGATTTCAAATCACCATCTTGTAGCAGTAGATCAACTGTATCCAATCTGCTTTCAATATCCTTCTTGTTCAATAATGGATGAACAATCCATGTTTTCAATAAACGCTTACCAAATGGTGTAGTAGCTCTATTAACAAGTCTAAACAAGGTACCCTTGTCTGAGCCATCGAATGAGTTTGCAAAGATTTCCAAGTTTTGTAAAGTTTGACCGTCAAGAACCAAGTTTGTTGAAGGTTTAATAGTGGTGTAAGTTTCAACATTACCCAATGAAATTAAAGACTCATCCAACTTTAAGGATTTTAGATACCATAACAAAGCACCAAACGCAGAAAATCCAACAGTTTTGTTTTCATCGTAGAACTGTTTCAATGTTTTTGGCCAGTTGGATAAGTCATCCAGGTTTTCCGCTGGGAAGTACTTACCTCTTGTTAATGTTTCAAAAGTAGTATCAAAATCATAAAATTCAACATCTTCTTTAATGGTGTTGAAGATTGCATTGTTTTGAGCATTAAATCTCAAAATTCTGTTAGCCAATTGACACAAGTTATTCTTAGCAATGATAACTTCTTTTGGTCTCAACTGTGACAACAAAGTCTCTAACTTTGAACATTCACTGTCATCTTTGAATTCAGTCATTTGAATAGAACCAGTAGAAGTATCAATAAAGGCGACACCAAAGATTTTACCATTGGTAACTTCAGGATCGACATCTTCTTTAATAGCAAGGCAGTATGTAGCCATATCATCACTCAACATACTCTCATCTGTTAAAGTACCAGCAGTCAAAACACACTTCAATTCTCTTTGAATGACGTCTTTCTTGCCCTTTTTAGGAGCAGCACCTTCTCTAATTTCTTTAGCCAATCCTGTTTCAATTTGATCAACTTTGGCAACTTTAAACCCCTTAGCAATAAAGGAAGAAGCCCAGAAATCAAAAGACATTTCTGGTATACCAGCCAATTGCATATTAGCTCTACCACCGCCTGCGATTTTCAAATCAAATTCATTATGAGCAATCATGGCATCCTTTTCGTACAATTCGTAAAACTTTCCCTTCTTGAAGAAAACAATACAGTCCCACATCTTGGATTTGATTTCCCAGTATTGTTTCTCAAAGTTTGTGAACTTGCTCCAGGCACTTTGTGGAATGTATAGAGTTCTTGGATCGTACTCTGGGTCTGTTTCTGGTCTCTTTTCAGCATCACAGATGTTAACCAACCATTGGTAACGTTCTTCATTCTCCTTGGTGAATTTTTGTGATTTGGTTGGTTTTGATGTTGATTTATTTGGTGATGGTGATTGTTTGACTGAGCTAATAGGTTTGTATGATGAAGAGGATGCAAATTTTGTAGATAGTTTAGATTCATACTTTGGTTCTTCTGTTGATATTTTTGAACTTGGCTTTGGAGAAGCCTTCTTTGTCTTTTTGGCGGAAATCTCAATAAAATCATCGTCATCTTCTTCCTCAATTGGTGCATTATCTTCTTCAAAATCATCAGGAACAACGAAATCATCATCAGCCATGTCTTCTTCACTTTCTTCCTTGGCATCAGGGACAAACTCATCTTCAGACAAATCATCAGAAATAACATGACGACGTTTACGTTGAGTCTTTGGTTTGAAATCTTCCTCGTCATCTTCATCGTCATCACTGATTTCATTGTAATTTGGTTTCTTTCTGTGTCTTTTGGTTGGACTTGATTGTGGTTCTTCTTGTTGTTTCGATTCTTCTTTAACATTGGCAGGGACAACTGGAGCAGGAGAAGAAGGTACTGCGGTTGGTTTATTCTCCTTATCTTGTTTCACTGCTTGCTTTTCCAGTTTTGCAGCATTGGCTGGTGTCACTGGTGTTTTTGGTGTCACTTTATCGATTTCTTCGTCCTCGTCAACATTAATGATAACATCCTTTTTGCTTGCAATGATTGATGTGTTTGGTGTAGCATCGTTAACAACAGATTTAGCATTCTTAGATGGGGATGATGATGGAGATGGTAGTGAATCTCTATCAGAAGAAACTGGAGCAGCTGAAGCAGCTGGTTTAGACGCCTTACTGAAGAAACTCATCAATGAGCTTTGCTTCTTCTTATCTGTGGAACTAGCTGGCAAGGCTTTTGTCACCCTGCGAGGGGTACTAGTGCTTTTTGATTCAACTTTTGCTTTTGCCATTGTGCTGAGTTGTATTGATAATAGATATCGAATATGAAGGAAGATAGTAAAGATGCATCTCTGTTTTTTTGGCCTTCTTTTATTTCAGTTAACAGGACGCCTGAACGCGGTATTCCAATTTTGACGCGTTTATAAATTAGTTTCGCGGCGGGTCTGAAAATGGGGACTTACAATCGGTCTAGGGTTTAAATCTGGATCTAGTCTACAACTATTGGTCTTACATGGGTCTAATAGTATAAGATACTCTCTTTATATTCGTAAAACTTCATTTTGATCTTAAAACTTGATGTCATAAGCTTTCTTGACAAATGGCTCTTGTTCAACCTTTTCAATCCACTTCTTTAGGAATGGAAAGTCATTAATATCCAAATCATTATCCTTAATGATAATAGCATGTGGATAAGCAATCAATTCAGCCATAGAGAACTTATCACCAATCAAATAACCAGATTTGCTTGCAGCAAGCTGCTTTTCAACATCAGTATAGAATCTTGTCAACTTTTCAGTGAGAGTCTTTAAAGCATCCTTGTTGTCAGGGAAGAAGAACAAACAGTCTTGGAAGATACCCAAAGTTGAAGCATGGAAAAAGTTGAAGGAGTTCAATTTCCAGTAGTTTGGAGTTCCATATGGGAATAAAAAGTGAT
This sequence comes from Liangdongia berthetii, assembly GCA_030564525.1. Classification (NCBI taxonomy): domain Eukaryota; kingdom Fungi; phylum Ascomycota; class Saccharomycetes; order Phaffomycetales; family Wickerhamomycetaceae; genus Liangdongia; species Liangdongia berthetii. The sequence continues at coordinate 1,009 of JAJLVX010000450.1, read as the reverse complement.
GATCCTTGTCATAAGTGGCCAATAGATATTCGACAATGTTGACTGATTCATCGTAAGCAACACCATTGTCAATCAATGCTGGAGTTCTCTTGTGGGGATTCTTTTTTTCAAAATCTGGAGTTGACTGTTCACCCGTATCAATGTTGATCGTGTTTAGTTCATACTTCAACTTCAATGCTTCAAGAGTCAATAGCACCTTGTGATTGTTTGCTGTGTCGCATGAAAAGACTTCTAGTTTGTTACTCATTTCACTTGACTATTTGTTTATTTGAATATCAATTGCAGTTGCATATTGAATGAAGGGAAATGGTTGTTTTTATAGTTGCTTGTGTAACCTTCTTTGTCCTGCACAATCGGCTAACTTCAGCTATTATTCGTTAATAATAAAACTAAAGGTGAGTGTAACGCATCTTGAGCATACTAATTACTAACTGTATCAGCTGCTTTGAAATCAAAACTACGATTTCTAATCTACAAACGGGCTTTCAATGCAATGAAGTGGTGTGAGGCTTGAGCAATAATATGATTAGCTTACACTATGACCTGTATAATATACACTGTACAGTATATACTACACCATGGTCAAATATCCATTAGTAACCTATCAAACTTCAAACCCCATAATCTTGAAGATGGAAACTTGTAACCAACTTTCCTATAACTTAACAGCCTAGGCCCTACAGGCAAGCTCTTCTTATATATGAGGTGCATATTGGTGCATATTTATGCGTGTTTGATCACATGACTGGTATGTGTCCCTTACCAAATTAAAGTTTTTGATGTTCAAAAGGATGAAGGAAGAACCAACAAAGGTGAAGGCGAATATTTAAGAGTTACAAAAGTACTGCATTGATTACAGTATGTCTGCTAAAACTTATCTGAAAGCTGCGAAGCAAGCACTTTCAGACGACAATCCAGAATATTGTATTGAATTGGCCAATGATGCCTTAGCTATTGATCCAAACAACTACTTTGCCCTACTGTTCATTGGGAAATCAAATCATTTATT